>JAJIBD010012733.1:0-42391 GCA_021461705.1 Cryptotis parvus | reverse complement strand
GAGGAAGAAGCCGTTACACAGTCCCAAGTCTTGGAGTTTCTTTTTACACGTTGCTTAAATATATTTTTCAGGGCACGAAGTTTGAGTTCAGGGTGGTGCGTTCAGAAACGCCCCCCAGCGCGATCCCCACCCCAGCCCCGCCCGGGATTGAACCCTGGACTCACAGAGTGTCGAGCGAGAGCCCGACCGTGGAGGCGCTGGGGGATAAAGCAGTCGGGTTTGGGGGAACCCCCCCCAAGTGGCATCCGCAGGCTGAGGTGGGGGAGGGGAGGACCCCAGGGAAAGGGCAGCTCTGGAGTCTTGGTCCCCAAGAGGGCCGGTAGGTGGAGTGGAGGATGTTTGGACAAGGAAACCAAGTCTTTGAAGCTTTTCTCTGGTCCTCGGGGGCTCAGACCTGCTCCCCTCCCCTCCATAAAGCCATTAGCTCCTGGTGCCAGGCCTATCTTTGCGCGATCTTTCGCGGTTCCAGCCGGTGCATTCAGACCTCCTGCCCCGAGGGATGGGAGGATTTATGGGGGGGGGAGAGGGGAGAGGGGGGGAGGAGGCCTCCTTTAGTGCCCAGCGAGGTCTGAGCGGAAAGCGGGGTGTGGAGCTGTTAGTCGCCGGGGCTGGGGGGCCGGATCATTTCCGAGCCAGCTCTGCATGACAAAGGGGCTGGAGCGAGCTTCGCCTTTGATCTGCGCCCCCGCCGGCCCCACACACCTGCCTGTTGGTGCCCCCCGCCCCGGCTGAGACCTCAGAAGCCAAGCCCAAAGGGGGTGGGAACGGGCCGCGAGCCCCGGCTTCCGAGGAGTCTGCTCCGGCCGCCTTCTTCCCTCTCGGTGGCCCCGGGACCCAAGTTCTCTTCTGGGCTGATGTCCCAGAGCACCTGCCACGCCCTCCTGGACGCCCAGACGTGACCGGGCAGCGCGGTGAGCCGGCGGGGACAGCTGGGCACGGGCGCGCGTGTTCCGCTTGCCAAAAGCCGGAGCGTGAAGGGGTCTGCGACGTCTCCCCGGGAGGGTCATTGGAGACGCGGGGTCACGCCCTGCCGGGAGCCGAGGGACCGGCCAGCTGGGGAGCAGGGAGGGGGCGTGTTTTATATAGGACCCGCTCCGGGCTTCTCGGCGTGTTTGCGGGGTTCCAGAGAAGGCGCAGGCGGCCGGGCCCGGGCGCAAGTGTCCGTGTCCACGGCGTGGGGCGCACACGCGCGCCCCGCTGGCGCCAAGGGAAGGGCTGGCCGATTGTGGAGCGGGTCGCAGATGTTTGCATGCTGCACAGATGTTGGAGGCAAAGGTTGCAGACAGAAGCCGGCAGGGCTGGGGGTGGGGGTAGGTGGGGGGGGGGGGGGGGTGGTGCTGGAGGGTTACTACGCTGCAGATGGGGGAAGGTGCCGAAAGCAGCCCCTGCCCGGGCCCCCTTTACCGTCGGGGCTTTTAGGGACTGGCTCTTTCGTACTGCTGGGCTACGCTGTGTCTCAGGCAAGTTGCCTTGAGAAAGCGGGAGTCCAAAGTGAGCCGGGGTCTGACCGAGGGCCGGAGAGGGTGGGGGAGTTAAGCTGTAGCTGGCCTGGCTGGAGCGATAGCCCAGCGGCAGGGCGTTTGCCTTGCACGCGGCCAGCCCATGCCGGCCCGGGTTCTATCCCCGGCATCCCCTATGGTCCCCCGAGCACCGCCAGGAGTAGTTCCTGGTGCAGAGCCAGGAGAAACCCCTGAGCATTGCCAGGTATGACCCAAAAAAGGGAAAAAAAAAAAAAAAAAAAACTGTAGCTGGCTGAAGGGCAGCCGAGCGGAGGAGCGCCTGAAGATGCTCAGGAAGCGACCCAGGCTTGGCCAAGGCAGCAGCGAAGCACCTTTACTCCTGGCGGGATTTGGCCTCAGATGGCTTTTCTCGGTGGCCAGCGCAGCTTTTGCCTGTGGAATGGGTTCTGGGTTAGCAGGAAAAGGTCGCATCTCTTTGGGGGAGAGCAGGAAAGGGGCGAGTGGAAGGGGCACCCTTAGGGTCCACCCGCCCTCCCTCCGGGGCCCTCCCTTCTGGTGTTCCCACACTGATTTTCCCTTTCACTTCCGTTTCCTCCAGGAAGCCCGGCTTTGGAAGCTGTCGGTCCCTGGGGTCTTCTCAGGGCGCTGGGGAGGGCTGAGGCCCACCATGCGCAGCCTGCTGCTGCTGGCTGCCGTTGTGCTCTCCAGCTGGGGCCCACTGCCCGCAGAAGCCAGCTCCTGGTGGTGAGTGAAGAGGGAGCTGGTCCGCACCAGCCTCCTGGAGATGCAGAGCCGGCTCCCATTGTGCACAGAGCTCGCTCCCAGCGGCCTTTCCCCCCTCCCTATGCCATCGCCCACACTCCCTCAATTCTGTCCCTTTCTTTGTCCACACCCCGCGGGTTGGGTGAAACCGCTCTCTTGCTGCAATCAATAAGATCAATAAGAATATTGATTTTTTTATTTTTGCCCTTCGACGGGTGGAGCAAGGAGAGGGACTCCCTGATTGGTTTTGTCGGGAAGGATTCCTAGGATCTGTGTGGCTTTGCTTTTCCTTCCTGCAGACCGCTGGCCTGGCCTCACCAGCTGACGGTCAGCACCCAGTGACCGAAGGCAGTGAGGTCTGCGCCCTGCCCACGCTTTCTCCCCTCCGAAGGGAAATCAAACCTGACAAGCGAGTCCATCCCCAGATTGGGGCCTCCCCCATCTGGATCTCAGGTGATCCAGATGGCTGTGAAGACCCTTAGAATAGAGCCAATGCCCGGAGAGTGGATTAGCGGCTTGGACAGAGGTTACAGCGGGAGAGCCTTTGCCTTGTATCCCGGTGACCCAGATTCAGCCGCAGCTTCCCATATGGCCCCCTGAGCACTGCCAGGAGTGACCCCCTGAGCGCAGGTAAGCCCTAAACACAGCCAGGTGTGGCCCAAACCCAAAACCCAATCAATTCCTTTTTTAAAAGGAATTTAGGACCAGAGAGATCGTACAAAGCGGAGGACACTTGACTCGAAGGCAACACATTCTGGGTTCCATCCCGGCATCCCATGTGGTCCCCGGAGTGCCACCAGGAGTGATTCCTGTGGCCCCCAAACCAAAAATAAATAAATAAATAAATAAAAAGCCACATGATATCATTCCTTCACATGCCCTGCACTCGGTCTAAGGAGAGTGAACCAGTCCTGCCCTGTAATAAGTCCCGCTCCCCGCTGAGGCGCTTTCAGGCTAAAGAGCATGTCTGGGCCTCCCGGTCTGCGCACCATAATTGAGCTGTTTCCTGACTAAAGCTCCCCTGTGGCATGTCCATTACCCCAATAACGTGTGTCTTCATCATGGGGCAGCTCCTGTGTGATCCTGCCTCCACGTCCCCCACGTTGCCCACTGGTCTTCACCCCCCTTCCCACCCACGAGGCACCCAGGGTCACCCTAGCGCTGTGGGATGGGTGACCCCACCCAGCCACCCCTTGCTCACTTGTCTGTCTTCTTTCCTGGTCTGACTTGCTGCATCTCTAGGTCATTAGCCATGAACCCGGTGCAGAGACCCGAGATGTTTATCATCGGTGCCCAGCCTGTGTGCAGCCAGCTTCCGGGGCTCTCTCCTGGCCAGAGGAAACTGTGCCAACTGTACCAGGAGCACATGGCCTACATAGGGGAGGGAGCCAAGACTGGCATTAAGGAGTGCCAGTACCAATTCAGGCAGAGGAGGTGGAACTGCAGCACCGTAGACAACACGTCCGTCTTCGGGAGAGTCATGCAGATCGGTAAGGGGCTCCCTGGGCAGGGGGACCCCACCTGGGTACAGTGGGGCCACCCTCAGACTGCGCCAAGGACAGCCCAGAAGCTGCTGAGTTCTTAGAACTCAGAGACAGAGACCCTAAGTCACTGCACGTTGGCCCTTAGCTTGGGGACAGCCTCATTCTATCTGGGCTGAGTTTGGGGGCTCTCCCACACCGGGGCCTCCTTGGAGAGTCTCAGGCAACTGTCATTAGCGGAATGTGTGTGTGTGTGTGTGTGTGTGTGTGTGTGTGTGTGATTTGTCCACTTCCACTGGGACCCTGAGAAAAAGAAAATTGCTGCTACAGATCCAGCACTGACTTGTTCACTGGAAGGAGCTTGTGTGTGGAACTGGGGGAAGGGAGCCAAGGGAAGAAGAAAGATAAGGGGGGCCCACCTCTTCCCCTCATCCACTCCAGTCCAGGATTCTGCTGGAGGTGACCCTGTTACTCCTCTGGAGGTGTGATGGGGGTGGGGGGGTGGCTAATTGTTTTATGTCCTTTTGAAATGCAATCCTCCCCTCCCTGGCAAGAAATCGAGAAATCTGGCCCTATTCTTCTGACTCATCCCAGGGGCCATAAAAGGAAGGTGTTAGTTGAGTTCTCCTGGCTCACATTCTTCCAGAAACCCCTTCCCCGAAAAAGCAAACTTCTGAAGTTAAACAGTCTAGGCCTTCTCCCAGAGGGTTTTTAGCAGGCAGGGCTGTGGGCAGAGCATCAGGCTCATGCTGAGCCTTTTAAGCCCCTGCTGCCTTCAAGCAGCAGGGCTGCCTTCAAGCAGCAGGCCTTGCCAGAATGTTCCTCTGATCTGTCCTCCCAGGAAGGCTTGTCCAAGTGATGTGTCCATTCTATTCAGGCCACAGTGCAGCAGGTAGGACTCTGCCTTGCATGCAGATAACCTGAGTTCAATCCCCAGCACCTCCTATTGCCCCCCAGACCCGCCAGGAGTGATCCCTGAGTGCAGGGCCAGGAGTAAACCTTGGAGTGTGTGACCCCCAAACAGCCATAAAATCAGCTATCCTTAACATTTGTTCCTTGTCCCTGAAATCTTTGTTCCTGTCCTTGTTCAGTTAGTGGGACTCTGTCTGCTCTGGGTTGGGAGTGAAAAATAGGGTGGGGCTGAGAAAAACATCGCTGGCTGCTTTCAGGGAACAAGTATTTTCTAGGACCCAGTGCATGCCTGGGATTGGCAAGTCCCTTTGCGTGTGTTCTGTGATTTGTGAGCAGGGGGTTGACCTCTTAGAAACCCGCAGGGGTACAGGAGGTCTTGCTGAAGTGCTTGAGTCGATCCTCCCAACACCCCGTCTCTGCACCCTGATCTCTTATGAATGGAACCCTTCTGTTTGCCATATTTCCACCACACCTAGGAAGCTGCCCTCCTTCCCTCCCCCATGGGGCCCAGAGTAGCTCCCGGTGAGTCCTTTAACTGCCTTCTTCCAAGACTTCTGGAAGCTGTTGCAGAAGTCGACCACCAGAGGGCAGCAGGCAGCGCAGAGAGGAGCCACTTGCGCAGGTCCCAGCGTCCAGCTCAGGGCAGTGTGAAAGCAGGGGTCACCCAAAGGCACCGACTCCTCACAGTCCTGCTCTTCCTGCAGAGGGAAGAGACAAAGTCTCTTGGGGATGCTCCGTAACTGGCTTATCCTTGAGATGGTTTGGGTTTCCCCTTTAAATTGTTTCACCGTTGGGGCTGGAGTAATGGTATAATGGATAAGGAGTTCGCCTTCCGTGCACTGACCTGGGTTGGATATCTGGAACCCCATAAGGTCCTGGGTTGGATATCTGGAACCCCATAAGGTCCTGGGCTGGATATCTGGAACCCCATAAGGTCCGCCAAGGCCAGCCAGGAGTCATTCCTAAACACAGCTGGGTGGGACCAAAAATGAAACAGTAACAAACTTGTTTCATATAGAGAGAAAACCTCTACTCTGCCTGTTCAGAAGCCCAAGTTCATCTTTCTTTTCTTTTTCTTTTCTTTTCTTTTTCTTTTCTTTTCTTTCTTTTTTCTTTTTGGCAACGCTCAGGGATTTCTCCTGGCTCTTTCCTCAGGAATTACTCCTGCAGTGCTTGGGGGACCATATGGGATGTCGGGGATCGAACCCTGGTCGGGCGCATGCAAAAGCAAACGCCCTACCTGCTGTGCTATCGCTCTGGCCCCCCCAAGTTCATCTTTCTGCTGAAGGATCCGTGTTCGCCTTACATACCGCTGACTGGGTTCAATTCCTGACACTCCATAGGTTTTTCCGAGCACTACCAGGAGTGATTCCTGAGTGCAGAGACAGGAGTAAGCCTAAGCTCCACTGAGTGTGGCCCAATCCCCCAACCCTCCCAAGAAAAATCTTGCTTGCCACAGCCCTGCCGAACACCCAAATGCTCCGCCTCCGCCTCTGAGCCTGCACATTCCGCCCCGAGGATGCTCCCGGTGCAGAGAGGCAGTGCTGGGCTGTGAGCTGCTGTGAGGGGCGAGGCCGTCTGTAGCCC
Source organism: Cryptotis parvus (assembly GCA_021461705.1). Classification (NCBI taxonomy): domain Eukaryota; kingdom Metazoa; phylum Chordata; class Mammalia; order Eulipotyphla; family Soricidae; genus Cryptotis; species Cryptotis parvus. The sequence goes on along the minus strand of JAJIBD010012733.1, from coordinate 36,189 downwards.
ACAGCATGGATGGAGTTGCAGCTCCATCATTCATTTTTATTTTTATTTTTTACTTCTCTGGCTTTTTGGGGTCACACCAGGCGATGCTCAGGGGCGTTACTCCTGTCTGCATTCTCGAGTTACTCCTGGCGGTCTTCAGGGGGACCATATGAGATGCCAGGGATCGAACTCCAGGTCAGTTGCGTGCAAGGTAAACATCCTTCCCACTGGACTATCACTCCGCCCCTGCAGTTCCATTATCTTAAAAGGCAATTTTGGAAGCAGTGATTCAGCTCTGTAAAGCACATTTGCTGAAGAATGAGAGAAATCAGACATATGTCACTTGGAAAAGAGAGGACATAAAGGACTTGCCAGGGGCTGGAGCAATAGCACAGCACGGCATTTGCCTTGCATGCAGCTGACCCTGGTTCGATCCTCGGCATCCCATACTCCAAGCACTGCCGGGAGTAACTCCTGAGTGCAGAGCCAAGAGTAATCTCTGAGCATTACTGATGTGACCCAAAAAAGCCCCCCAAAAGTCTTACTAGTTAGTTTTAAGATACTGAAGGGTGTCAAATGGGAATGATGAGCTGGTGCTCCAGCAGGTAGAAGTTATAAGGGGGTACAGCTCAGCCAATATAGGAAAGAACCTTCTGGTGGCGACTTGTTTAAAAAGAGAAGGAAAGGGGAAACAAAGACAGAAGGGCAAGACTGCAGAGATTCCAGGGATAAGGTCCCTTACAAGCAGCCAAGCCCACCTCTAGCACCAGGACTGAATACGGTCCCTTCAGCCCCTCCTGGAGTGGTCTCTGAGCACCACTGGGTGTGGCCCCAACAACAGCAACTGAAAATGAAAAGCCACCGTGATCCTCCAAGGGAAGTTGGGAGAGAGCCGAGAGAAAATCCTGCTGGCAGCTTTGGCAGCTGCTTCCTGACCTGGGGGTGGAAACTCCACTGAAGGAGAATTCCGGGCAGCTTTCATAGCGTGGGGCCCAGGCTGTCCTGTTCTTTGCCCTTATACATCCTGGCCGCTCACTCTTACTGCCTGACCTGCAGCCCAGAGGTCCCCCTGCACCCCGGGGCCTGCACCCCAGTTCTGATCCTGCAGCGTTGGCTTGTTCTATCTTCTCCAAGTCCACATCTGATCAGAAGCTGAGCCTGAAATTAAACAGACACGCTGAGAGCTGGAGAGATAGCACAGTGGGTAGGGCGCTTGCCTTGTACGCAGCCAACCTGGGTTCATTGTGTGGCATCCAGATGGTCCCCTGAGCCCACTAGGAGAATTTCTGAGCACAGAACCAGGAGTAATCCCTGAACGCTGCCTGGTGTAGCCCCAAAACAAACCAACCAGATATGCCTACTTGGCCTACCAGAAAAAAATTACCCTGCACACTCCTGGAAATCTGCCCTTCCTTCCTAGTGGAACAAACAGAAAGCACAGGTTTTTTGTTTTTTGTTTGTTTTTTTGCTTTTTGGGTCATATCAGGCGATGCTCAGGGGTTACTCCTGGCTCTTTGCTCAGGAATTACTCCTGGCGGTGCTCAGGGATGTCGGGTATCAAACCTGGGTCGGCCGCGTGCAAGGCAAATGCCCTACCCGCTGGACTATGGCTCCGGCCCCCTGAAAGCACAGGTTTTGTCCTTGGATGGTCCGGTTGCTCCCCCGCTCCACCCCACCCCTACGCTGGTATCACTGCTTTGGAATACACTGACCTGGACCTCTTAGCCACGTAGACCGCTGGCCTTTTCCCCTGACCGGACACCAAAGTACCGGCCCTGGGAGTCCGGACATAGAGTGTGGAAACGTCCTTTCTGGCTTTCTGGTGGTTCGCTCACCCTTGCCCCTCAGCCTCCTGCTAGGGCCGACTCCCCCTTCCCGCCCTGAGTACACAGGCACAGCATTTCCTTTTTGTTATTGTGGAGGCACAGCAGGCGGTGCTCAGTGTTACTCCTGGCTCTGGGCTGCCCCCAGTGCTTCTTTCTGTTTGGAGTTTAGATAACAAGATTTTAGCCGTGTATGTTTTCATGGTCTTGTTGGACAGTAACTGCACCTCCACTGCTCTGGACCCAAGACCCTCCCCCACCGCCCTGTGTAATTTCTAGTTCCCTCCCTCCCTCTCTCTCGCCAGAAGTCTTGCAGGCAAAGAAGGATTTGGCCTTTTAAACATTGTCCATTCTCTTATTTTACTTCTCTCTAAATCACAGATGAGTTCATCTCCTCCCTCTGACTAACTTAACACTGATGCCCTCCAGTTCTGTTCAAAAGGCAGCAATTAAGAGACTTCCTCTTTCCTCTAGTGTGTACATATGCCACCGTTCCTGTTCCTCTTTCCTTCTTTCTTTCTTTTTTTTTTTTTTTGCTTTTTTGGGTCACACTCGGCAATGCTCAGGGCTTACTCCTGGCTCTGCACTCAGGAATTACTCCTGGTGGTGCTCGGGGGACCATATGGGACGCTGGGGATAGAACCCAGACCGGCACAGGCCGGCCGTGTGCAAGGCAAATGCCCTACCCACTGGGCTATCGCTCCGGCCCCCTCTTTCCTTCTAATTGTGTACATATACCACCGTTCCTGTTCCTCTTTCCTTCTAATTGTGTACATATTGTTTTTTTTTGCCTTTTTGGGTCACACCCGGCAATGCTCAGGGGATACTCCTGGCTCTGCACTCAGGAATTACTCCTGGCGGTGCTCGGGGGACCATATGGGATGCCGGGGATCGAACCCAGGCCGGCACAGATTGGCCGCATGCAAGGCAAACGCCCTACCCGCTGGGCTATCGCTCCGGCCCCTCCTCTTTCCTTCTAATTGTGTACTTATACCGCCATTCTTTTTATTTTAAAGTGTTTCCTTATATTTGTCTTTTTTTGGGGGGTCATACCCTGTGATACTCAGGAGTTTTTCCTGGCTCTGTACTGGGAATTACTCCTGAGGTGCTTGGGGGAGCCTAGGGGATGCCGGGGATCAAACCTCGCTTGGCGACTTGCCAGACAAATGCCCTTCCCGCTGTCCTGAATCGCTTTGGCTCCTCCCTGGTCTTTCTCCAGCCCCAGGTCACCTTTCAGTGTACAGTTCACTGTGGAGCTGTCGAAGTGTACTGCCATCTGTCCCACTGTCAGATCCTGTTCACAACTGTAAAGAAGTTGCACCTGGGTTCAAATCCCAGCATCGCATCTGGTCCCGTGAGCACTGCCAGGAGTAATTCATGAGCATCACCAGGTGTGACCCAAAAAAAGCAAGGAAAATGAAAGAATAAAAATACCTGCTATACTATCTGTCGTGCCCCTGATTGGCTCACTTAGGGGCTTGTTTGTGGACAAACAAGGTTTATCCATGTTGTACTTTATTGCCTTTTTTTCCCAATGGGGCAGTGCTCACCAGGAGAGCTCGGGTGCTTAACACTCCCGTTTCTTCTCGTTCAGAATTTGGGCATTTCCCTAGTGTCCAAGAGACTCCGCAGTGCTGGGGACAAACTGAGGCCTCACGAGGCAGAGCATCTGCTCCAGCCCTTAGCGCCATCTTTGGTTACTTTTCATGGCTGAATAGCATTCCGCCGCCTGGATAAACCACCTTTTACCCAGACGCATTGATGCCTTTCAATCCCACCCACCCACCCATTGATGGACCCACCCAGATGGACCCACCCACACATTCATGGGCGGTCCCTCACTGATGTTTTTTCTCCTGATTTTGGCTATTACCAATCATGCAATGAAGGATGGTTCATGTGCGAAGTTTTTGGGTGGACATATGTTTTCCTTTATCCCTTGGAGTGGATTTTTTGGGTCAGATGTTACTGCTATGTTTAACCTTTTTGAGAAGCTGCCAGACCATTTTTCCAAGCAGCTGTGCTGGCGGAGCCGTTCCCACAAGCAGTGCATGAGGGCTCCAGTGTTTCCATACCCTCACCAACTTGCTATGCATCGCCTTTCCCATCCTAGCCATCCTGCGGATGGGCGTGAAGTAGGGTCTCACTGTGCTCTTGACTTGCATTTCTCTGGTGACTCATTTTTTTTACAAACATTTCTTTATTATTTATTTATTTATTTATTTATTTATTTATTTATTTATTTATTTATTTTGGGTCACACCCGGCAACGCTCAGGGGTTACTCCTGGCTCTGCACTCAGGAATTACTCCTGGCGGTGCTCGGGGACCATATGGGATGCCCAGGATCAAACTCGGGCTGGCACAGGCCGGCCGCATGCAAGGCAAACGCCCTACCCGCTGGGCTATCGCTCCGGCCCCTTTTTTCACAAACATTTCTATAGGAAGCAGAACAGGCCTGTCATCCTATGAATCTTTAAGTGGCTGACTGCAACAATATAGAACACGCTGAGGATTTTAATTTTAGACTGGATAGGACCTTTATTTTATATATTTATTTATTTTCAGGTTTTTTTTTTTTTTTTGCCTTTTTGGGTCACACCCGGCGATGCTCAGGGGTTTGTCCTGGCTATGCACTCAGGAATTACTCCTGGCGGTGCTCAGGGGACCATATGGGATGCTGGAGATTGAACCCGGGCGGCACAGACCGGCCGTGTGCAAGGCAAATGCCCTACCCGCTGGACTATCACTCCGGCCCCCCCATTTTCAGGGTTTTTTTTTTTTTTTTGGGTCTCACCCGGCAATGCTCAGGGGTTTCGGCTCTGCACTCAGGAATTACTCTCTGGCGGTGCCTGGGGGGACCATATGGAATGCTGGGGATTGAACCTGGGCGGGCATGGGCCAGCCACGTGCAAGGCAAACGCCCTCCCGCTGGACTATCGCTCCGGCCCCGTATTTTCAGTTTTTTTTCTTAATTATTTTATTTTCTTTTTTGGGTCATACTTAGCAATGCTAAGGGTTCCTCCTGGCTCTGCACTCAGGAATTACTCCTGGCAGTGCTCAGGGGACCATATGGGATGCCGAGGATCAAACCCTGGTCTGCCGCATGCAAGGTAAACGCCCTCCCCACTGTGCTATCACTCCTGTGCTTTATTTTCAATTTTGAGCCACACCCAGCTGTGCTCAGGACTTACTCCTGGCTCTGCACTCAGGGAGCACTCCTGGTGAGGCTCTGGGGATTTTGTGGGATGCTGGGGATTAAACCTGGGTTGTCTGCATGTAAGGCAAGCATCTGCATTCTCTAATATCTCTCCAGCACCCAGGATGCTGGCATTTAGAGACAGTACCGCCTTTCCCAAACACATGGTTCCTCAGCTGTGCCAAATTCGAAGGTGGCAGGTGTCAGCGATAGTCCAGCGGGTAGGGCATTTGCCTTGCACGCGACCAACCTGGGTTTGATCCTCAGCATCCCATAGGGTCCCTGAACACCGCCAGGAGTAATTCCTGAGTGCAGAGCCAGGAATAACCCCTGAGCATCACCGGGTGTGACCCATAAAGAAAAAAAAATCAGGAGGCGATGTGGACCCTGTGAGAGGCAGAAGAGGCAGGCAGGAGAATTCTAGACCTTAGAATTCTAATTCACTTTCTGCTCCTGGTCTCTGCCACTGGCTGGCAAGAAAGTGACACCCATAAAGAGGATGGATGGGTGGCGCTTTGGGTGATGAGAGGTTGCATCTGTGGGGGAGCAATTAGTGCCCGGATCCAGGCTGCAGCTATTGGCCTGATTTCTTGCTCCGTCTCTTGCGGCTGTCCCAGATGTTCCATAAAAGCCTTATTAGCCTGCTCTCCCCTCCATTCAGGCCTTCCTCGGAGGAACCCAGGCTCATGACAGCATCTTGGGGAGTGGATGCACGCCCAGGCCAGGCCGGAGGGGTTCCTTCTGCCCCCGCGGTTTCCTAGGGCACAGGAGCCGAGTTTCTGCTTATTCTCGAAGTTTCCAGGGGCCGGAGCAATTGTCCAGCGGGAAGGGCATTTGCCTTGCTTGCAGCCAACCCGGGTCCGCTCACCTGCATCCCCTGTGGTCCCCCAAGCACCACTAGGAGTAATTCCTGAGTGCAGAGCCAGGGGTTAGCCCTGAGCATAGCCAGGTGTGACTCAAAAAAGCAAAACAAAAAATCAAAAGAATTTTCCAAACGGTAGAGCCTGGGGTGTTGCAGGGCGCTGCCCTCTGCCCGCGTGCCCCTCTGAGGGTGCCGAGGAGAGGCAGAGAGCTGGAGCTGACCCCTGCCGCCCCTGTCCCACCCTCCCCTGCAGGCAGCCGCGAGACGGCCTTCACGTACGCAGTGGCGCGGCGGCGGGGGTGGTCAATGCCATCAGCCGCGCGTCGCGAGGGCGAACTGTCCACGTGCGGCTGCAGCCGGGCAGCGAGGCCCAAGGACCTGCCCCGGGACTGGCTGTGGGGCGGCTGTGGGGACAATGTGGACTACGGCTACCGCTTCGCCAAGGAGTTCGTGGACGCCCGGGAGGCGGGAGAAGAACTTTGCCAAAGGATCGGAGGAGCAGGGCCGTGTGCTCATGAACCTGCAGAACAACGAGGCTGGCCGCAGGGTAAGTGACCTCGCCACCCGCCCCCGGGGGCCTCACCTCTGAGCCTCGGTCTCCCTTTACGAGTCCCAAAGGCTTCCGTTTTCCAAAGGGCTGCGATGGGCTTCTTGTGGTTTGGTTTGGAGGCCACATGCGGCTGTGCTTAGGGGTCATTCCTGGCCAAGGGCAGAGGGACCACAGATCAGTCAGGAGCCAACAGGGACTTCCTCTGTTCGCTCTTAGGTCTGTGTCCTCAGCAGACTCGGGCCAGGCAAGGAGCTTAGGGGAGATGGTAGATAAATCAGTTCAAAACAGGAGAATGGCTGCCCCTCCTCCCTCTCCCTCTCTCACCTTCCCTCCCTCCCTCCTTTCCTTCCTTCCTCCTTCCCTCGCTCCTTCCTCCTTTCCTCGCTCCTTCCTTCCTTCCTCCTTCCTTCCTTCCTTCTTCCTCCTTCCTTTCTTCCTCCTTTTCCCTCCTCCATCCCTCCCTCCCCTCTCTCTGTTCCTTTCTCTTCCCAGCCCCAGATATGGAGATCTATATGTGTGTGTTGGTAGAGCCTGGCAAGCTACCCGTGTCGTATTTGATATGCCAAATACCAGTAACAATGATAGACCTCATTCCCATGACCCGATGGAATGGTTTGAGGCTCTTTATGTTCCTGGAGTGGGCAGATGCCCTTGGGCTCTACTAGCATGAGACAGGACATATGGAGATGTTACTGGTGCCCGCTCGAGCCAATCAATGATGAACGTGAAGACAGTGATAGACAGTGATATGTGTGTATGTATTATGTATAAATATATATGCAAATCAAGTGATCTACTGCTGAATCATATTTCTGGTCCCCAAATGGCAGTATCTTAAATAAATTGGGGCCAGAGCGATAGTACAGGGGATCTCTCTGTACAGGCCTTGAATGTGGCTGTACCTAGTTCAACCCCCAGCACCACAAATGGTCCCCTGAGCACTGCCAGAAGTGATATCTGAGGACAGACAAATTTCTAGGAACAAACTTATTTATCAACATAGTTATGTATCGCCTATTTATCAACAACACAAGTTCCGGAGGGGCACGTTGCTGATGAAGAGAACTGCAGGTGCTCGTGCATGGACCAGGGTTCCGGATGCTGGCGGCGCAGCGTGACTCGCTGGTGTATATTTAGCATCTTAGTAGCAACAAGGCCAAGCCAGAGCTGGAGCCGTAGGTGCTGCGGCCATAGTTCAGCAGGTCGGAGACTGCCTCGCATGCATCCGACCTGGCTTTGATCCTCAGCACCCTAAGCGATCCCCCAGTTCTTGCCAGGAGTGATCCCTGAGCACTGCCAGGTGTGGCCCCCTAAATGTACAACAATAACCAACTAGAATTGTCTTTCTCATTTAACATGGACACTAGTAGCTTTCTTTTTGTGGCCTGTACTCAGAGGCTAGTTTTGTTTTGCCACATCTGAGGGGTGTGGGCGAGTACCCAGTGTGTCTGGGTGTAGGGGATTAATCTGTGATAGAATTAAGGCCTTCCAGTCTTGCTTTGATCTGTGGTTATTATGGTGTACACCTGGGCAGGGGCAGAACCATAGGACAGCAGGGAGGGCGTTTGCCTTGGGTGTGATTCACCTGGCTTCAATCCCCGGCATCCCATATGGTCCCTGAACACCTCCAGGAGTAATTTCTTTTTTAAAAAATTTTTATTATCCCACCATGAGATATACAATTAAAAGATGCTCATAATTGGGTCTCAGTCATACAGTGTTCCAGCACCCATTCCTTCACCAGTGCCCCATTCCCACTACCAATGTCCCCATATTCCCTCTCTCCCAGCTCTATAGCAGGCATTTTTATCTTCCCTCCCTTTTCTCTCTCTGTCTCTTTCTCTCTCTGTCTCTCTTTCATTTTTTAAAAATTTTTATTATACCACGTGAGATAGAGTTATAAGGATGTTCATAATTGGGTCTCTACAATACAGTGTTCCAGAACCCATCCCTCCACCAGTGCAAATTCCCACCACCCAATTCCCAAACACACCCACCCAAACCCTGCCTGCCCCCTATTGCAGGCGCATTTAACTTCTCTATCTCTTTGTCTATGTCCCAGTATTTCTCAATCTCTCTTCTATTACACTTTGTGACTTGTACTACGGATACTAATAATGTATGATGTCTCCAGGAGTAATTTCTGAGTGCAGAGCCAGGAGCAACCCCTGAGCATTGCTGGGTGTGACCATAAAACTAAGCCCCCTATACCCACCCCAAAAAACGCCTGGGCAGAGGTCAGAAGTATCTTAGAAAACGTGTACTCTGCTGGCCCCAGGCACTGCCTCAGTCTCGCTCCTGCCCTCAGGGCTTCCTCTCTGGGAGACCAAATGACAGTTTGATCTAACCGTGAGCAAGGTTAGTTTCAAAAGGGAAAAAAGATTCCCACTGTCTCTTCCACAACGTGTGAATTCCCAAGAACCCAGTTCATCTACTACCTGGTCCTTAAACTCTTCCAGCTCTAACAGCCTTTGAGAGGCAACGGGAGCATCGGCGCCTTTCTTGAGGGAGGGTTTCTGGGTACTGAGGGCCGGAACCCACATCTCACCGTTCCCAACACCTCAAAGTTGTACATGCCTGCGTGAGCACTGTGGCATGCAGAGGAACACCCTCCGCCCCATATTGCTTCTAGGTCAGCTTCATGGAAGGAAGGAATTGGGGAGGGGTCCTGTCTTCTCTGAACCCTCTATCCCTGGGGGCATTATAGAGACTAGCCCCTCTATTCCCCCATCCCCCCTATATCCTCTCTATAACCCCTCTATCTCCAAGCCATCATAGAGGTGACCAGGCTTTCATCCTATCACCCCTCTGTCTCCACTAACCCCTCTATCCCCAGGCATCATAGAGGTGACCAGGCTTTCATCCTATCACCCCTCTGTCTCCACTAACCCCCTCTATCCCCAGGCATCATAGAGGTGACCAGGCATTCATCCTAATCACTTCTCATAGTCACAGTCTCATCCCTCTTCTGCTGGCTCCTCATTTTATTGCCCTTAATTGTTTGTTTGTGTTTTCTCTGACCCTTCTCTCCCCTCCCTTTCCTTCTCCCCCCTCTCTCCTCACTCACCTTGCCTGTCCTCTCCTCTGCGTCTGGCTCCACATCTCTTCCTCAGCCCTCGCTCTGTCCTGCTCCACTTGGGAATTCCATTCCAGCTGGGAATTCCCTCTCTATTTTCGACCTCCTCTCCAAGGAATAGACCTGGGCTATCCATCATGTGACATGGAGGCCGGAGATGTACCCACCACCCAACTCATTTCCCTCCAGCCCGAGTTGTCTGTGACATTACAGCTAGTGTCTAGCATCTTAAACACCGAGGGACACTTGGGCTGACTTGCTTGGCAAGACATTTCTCTTGGCCTCGGCCAGTGTCCATCAGCCAGTTTTAGCGATTGGCACGAGAGCAGAGCTGGGCGTGGGGAGACATGGCTGTGTGTCCCACTGTCCAGGTACAAGCCTCCTCCAGTGACAGTCCTGTCCCGGGGCTCCTCAGCCCCTGAGACAGCCGTGAGAGGCAGGCCGACTCCCCCGGTAGGCAAGATGAAGTCACAAAAAAAAAAAAATCTTGTATTTGAACATTTTCCTACTTTTTCATTTAGTAGGAAAGGCTTTGTCCAAGAGGCGGGAAGGATGTAGATTGATACTGTGAGTATGTTACTCAGATGTATGAGGCTTGGCTTTATATCTTCTCCATAACAAAATCTTTAACAAACACGTGGAACTGGGGATACAGCGCAAGTGTTGATGCGAAAGCCTAACCTGTGCGCTCAAGGCCCTGAGTTCAATCCCCAGCACCGCACTGTCCCCCCACATCGCTATGTGCAGCCCTGGTGGCCCTCTGCAGACAGCCCAAACAGAAAAGACAAGTGACAAAACATACATCAGTGTCTCGCGCCTGTGTCTTCCCCGGAGGAGGGAGGTCCAGAGTGACGGGACACATTTCCTTTGGAGTTGTTTTACTAACCGGACTCTGAGGCTGGTCTCGGCTTCCCCTCCCCACATCACTGCAGTGTTTGCTCCTGCGGAGATGCTTATCCTGTCCCTGCAGTCCTCCCTTCAGTACACAGCTTTAGGGCCTTAATGCTTCCTGCTCCCGGCAGCGCCAGATGCTGGCCATCCCTCTCCAAATCAAGCCCCATTTCCAGAGGAATGTGGGCTCCAGCTCGGAGCAGAGGGATTTGCTTAGGAGGCTAATTGCAGAGGCTGACTTTGAAGTGCCTGTTGGAATGGAGCGTGGGGTCCTTTATGTCCTGGGCCTGGCGCTGCCAGCCAGGTGCTGGTGCCATTAGCCTTGGGGAGGGGCCTTCCCAGTCTTCTCCTTCCTAAGCCTAAAACCCTAAACCCTGGGGTGGTTTAGGGTTTTAAGGCCCTAAACCCCAAGGTAGGAGCTCAGCAGAGGGGATGAGTCAGTCTGGCAGCCTTCAGGGTGGCCCTGAGGAAGTTAGTGAGCCCCTCCAGAACCTTCTATTTCTCCACCATCGAAATAGTGGGGGAAAAACACACAAATGCAATAAACAGGAAGCGTTTTGACAATAGCAGTAATATGAGCTGATGGCCTGGTTAAGAGCTTTTGTGTTTTCTTTTGCACCTGCAGTTCTCTGCAGAGTGCTGAATACAGACACAATCTGGGGACTCTTGAAAAGAAAGCCGCGAGAACCCCTTGGAAAATGAGTCCTGACTCAGTTGGGGACAATAGCGACAGCGTAAGGAAATGTGCCATCGCCCGCTTGCATTTTGGTCTGCCATCTGCACTTCTGGGACTGTTGCCAGGGCTCCTGGCCACGGGCATCAGCCGCTTTCATCGGGAAACACTTTGTCAGCGGCTTTCTGGGCCTCTCCGGCTTTTCGCTTTTGATTTGGGAGAGTCCAAGTTCAGATCCATTCCCTGCGGCGGTGTTTGTGACTTCCAGGGTGAATCTGCTTTCAGACCAATGAGTCCAGGGAGTGATCCCAGAGCCTCACTTCTCCCCCAACCCACCCCCGTGATTGATGGGGGTGTTGGGATGGCAGAAAGCACCCTTGTTTACAAATGGGATTAGTTTTCCTTTAGTCCTAGAGTCTCAAATGTGATGTTTGTTTTGGTGGTTTGGGTTTTGTTGGCGTGTGTGTGTGTGTGTGTGTGTGTGTGTGTGTGTGTGTGTGTGTGTGTGTAGGGTGCAGTTCTGAGACTCCGCTATAACAAATGTAGTGTGTTTTTTTTTGTTTTTTTTTTTTTTATTTTTGGGGGACGTGTTTAAGGCCTTGTGCAGCAGTGCTCAAGGCTTACTCATGGCTCTGCACTCAGGGATCATTCCTGGCCGTGCTCAGGGATATGGGATGCTGGGGATCGAACCCAAGTTGGTCGCATGCAAGGCCAACTCCCTACCCACTGTACTGTCGATTCTGCTCCAACTGTGGTGCTTGGTTGGTTGGTTTTATGGAGACGATCCTGTTGCTTCTCTTGAGTTAATGACCAAAGGTTAAGCCAGAAAGAGGAAACACTGAAAAATCTCTACGAGTTGGCAGCGTCAGAAGAGCTAGAAGCTAAGCGGGACCATGCTCTAGTCTTCTAACATGGTTAGCTTCTTTTCCTTTTTAAAACTTTTTGTTTGTTTTTGAAGCCATACCTGCCACTGCTCAGGGCTTACTCCTGGCTTTGTGCTCAAGAATCACATCTGGTGGTGCTTGGGACTGTCTGGGGTGCCTGGGATCAAACCTGGGTAGGCTGCGTGCAAGGCAGGTGCCCACCTCTCCTGAGTACATCTCCAAGTGTACGATTTCTCTGGCCCCACAAGGGGCTTACTTGTAAGAAGGGATCAGGGGACCGTATGGGATGCTGGGGATTGTAATTACAAGTAAGAAGAAGCCCATTGTGGGGCCAGAGAGATCACTTGTATCACTTGTCTTCCCATTGATCATCGATTTGCTTGAGCGGGCACCAGTAACATCTCCATACGTCCTGTTCACATGCTAGGGTAGCCCAAGGGCATCTGCTCACTCCAGAAACATGAAGAGCCTCAAGCAATTCCTTCAGATCATGGGAATGAGGTCTGTAATTGATACTGGTTTTTGGCATATCAAATACGACATGGGTAGCTTGCCAGGCTCTGCTATGGGACCAGAGAGATAGTACATATAAAATCTGGATGCAGTTTGTTGGTTTTTATTAGCTTGAGACTTTTGGTTCAGCCATAAATATCAGTGCTAGAGAGACAGTGTAAAATTGACGTTGATGGTAACAAATTTTAAGCAGTGAGAGGAGGATAAAGTAGAGAGTGTGACCCCAAACAATGACCTCTAGCTGCCCCACCTGGCATTGACACCCAGTGGCTGCTTCTCTTCTTTCTCTTTTTAATTTTTTATTTATTTTTTGCTCTTTTTTGGGTCACACCCAGCAATGCTCAGGGGTTACTCCTGGCTCTGCACTTAGGAATTACTCCTGACGGTGCTCTGGGGACCATATGGGATGCTGGGGATTGAATCTGTGCAAAGCAAATACCCTACGCACTGTACTATTGCTCCAGCCCTTTTTTTTTTCTTTCTTTTCTTTGGGTCACACCTAGTGACCCTTTGGGGTTACTCTTAGCTCTTCAATCAGGAATTACTCCTGGTGGTGCTCAGGAGACCATATGGGATAATGGGACTCAAACCTAGGTTGGCAGCGTGCAAGGCAAACACCCTCCCTGCTGTGCTATCGCTCTGGACCCTCCTATTTTTCATTTTTGTGCCACACCCGGCAGAGTTCAAAGTTTACTCCTGACTCTGCTTAGCAAGTTACTCCTGGTGTTCAGGGAGACCATATGGGGTGCTGGGGATTGAACCCAGATCAGCCATGTGCAAAGCAAGTGCCCTACCCACTGTGCTATTGCTCCAGCCCCTCCCCAGTGGTTTTCTAAGTAATGGATAGTCCATTTGTCTGTTTCAGTCCAAGCAATCGAGGAAAACTGGAATGTAAATCACAGGCAAACATTCTTGTGGGGGGCTGGGGAGAGTGAAGGGATGGCAGAGAATTAAAGGGGTAAGATGGTTGCTTGACGTGTAATGTACCCTTGTTGATGGTCTCTGAGCACCACCAGGAGTAACCCTGAGCACTGCTGGTTGTGACCCAGCTAGCCCCTCACCTTGCAATAAATAAAGCTATACAGCATTTTAGTGTGTGTGTGTGTGTGTGTGTGTGTGTGTGTGTGTGTGTGTGTGTGTGTGTGTTTTGGAGGGACCATACCTAGCAGTGCTCAGGACTTACTCCTGGCTCTGTGCTCAGAGATCACTCCTGGTGGGGGGGTCAAGGGACCGTATGGGATGCTGGGGATTGAACCCACATCAGCCATCCAGAAGACAAGTGCCTCCTTGGTGTACTATCACTCCAGCCCAGCATTTGGATAAGTCACACACGAGCCATGTTACTCCCTTTGAACCTGGCCGTGATGACTGCAGCGGCAGTCCAGAGTCCTCCTTACTCCTCCTCTTTCCTCCCTCCAGGCTGTGTATAAGATGGCAGATGTAGCCTGCAAGTGCCACGGCGTCTCGGGCTCCTGCAGCCTCAAGACCTGTTGGCTCCAGCTGGCCGAGTTCCGCAAGGTGGGGGACCAGCTGAAGGAGAAGTACGACAGCGCGGCCGCCATGCGCATCACCCGCAAGGGCAAGCTGGAGCTGGTCAACAGCCGCTTCAACCAGCCCACGCCGGAGGACCTGGTCTACGTGGACCCCAGCCCCGACTACTGCCTGCGCAATGAGACCACCGGTTCGCTGGGCACCCAGGGCCGGCTCTGCAACAAGACCTCGGCGGGCATGGACGGCTGTGAACTCATGTGCTGTGGCCGCGGCTATGACCAGTTCAAGAGCGTGCAGGTAGAGCGCTGCCACTGCAAGTTCCACTGGTGCTGCTACGCCAAGTGCAAGAAATGCACCGAGATTGTCGACCAGCACGCCTGCAAGTAGCCAGCCGTGCCCTCTGCAGCGCCGTGCAAAGTTTATATTATATAAAGCTCTATAAATCTATTTTATATTTGTATAAATGAATGGATGCAGGATAACTAATTAAATGGAGAAATGGGAAAGGAAACGCTTATTTAAGAGAAGCCAGAGAGCTTTTTGTGGATTGGATGTTTTCCTGGTGCTCTACTCTCAAAAAAGAAAAGTTTGGCTGATGAAAGCAACTTCTCCTGCCCAAGGGCGGAACTCTCAGAATGTAGGGGACTTGGGAATTTCTCAGTCTGTCCACCATGGCCTGGAGAGAGGGGTGGTTCCTCGGAGCGGGTCTGGAGTGTATGGTGGGTGGCCCTCTTGGGGGTGTAGCCTTAGGTTGAGAAGTTCTAGGGAAGTGGCTGGAACTCAGTTTAACCCTTGATGGCAGGGCCACAGAGGTAATACAGCGGGTGGGGTTCAGTTCCCAGGTCCCATAAGGTTCCCAGAGAGAATTCTGAGCGCAGTCAGGAGTCAGCCCTGAGCACCGCTGGGTGAGGCTCCCCAAAGCCAAATACGCCAAAACCCGACCCCTGATGTCCTGTGTAGGGTTGTGCTAAGACATCACTGGGCTTGGTGGGAGACCTGGGGTGTCCTCATCTTCTGCTAGGGGCCGTCCTGGGGCGCATTGTCCTCTGACATTGTCCTCTGACAGGTGACATGGCACAGCCCCAGGGTCTGTCTTTCCAGGGTGGATTCTTCTTGCCCCAGGAAAGGAGGGTGGTGGGTGTGACCTGTTGGGGAAAAGGTGAAGTGAATGTCAGCTTCGGACCACAAGGGGAGAGCCCGCCTGTGGCGCCTGCTGCTTTCACTTCCGCCATCTGGGAGGCCTCACAGGAAGTAAGTGTGGTCAGGTCAGGCCTGGCTGCCCTGCACCGTCTCTTCAGTTCTGCCCCAGCTGGACAGTTTCTCTGGGCATTAAACACCCTTCACTGCTCATCTCTCCCTTCTCCGGAAATGTGTCATTTGGATGAGTGATCCTTCCCCTATAGTGGATTGCAGTGGAACGGGCTTGGGACTTTGCTCAGCTCTGATGTGGCTGTTGGTGATTGGAACAGCAGGTAACTGGAGCAATGGTTGTATGGTGGGGAGGGTGTCTGCCTTGCACACAGCTGACCTGGGCTTGATCCCCAGCATCCCATATGATTCCACCAGGAGTGTTCCCAGAGCATAGAGCCAGAAGTAAGCTCTGTGCACAGCTAGGTGGGACCCAAAAACAAAACAAAAAAAAAGAATAGAAAAGAAAAGAAATGGAACAGGGGGCTGGGAGATGGCTCAGAAACCCAGAGTGCAGGCGCTGGACGTGAGGACACCTCTGGGTTCTATCCCCATCACAGCCTGGACTTGCCCCTGTCCCTGTCCCTACTGGGAGCGCCCTGTGACCACCCCTGCTCCCTCAAGAAAAGCAGGATTGTAGACTCTGAGTATGAAATAGTCACACATTTGCACATTTGCCCCTGACTGCAAAGTGGAACTCTCAATAAATGCTCGTGACTGGGGCCGGAGCGATAGCCCAGCGGGTAGGGTGTTTGCCTTGCATGCGGCTGGCCTGTGCCGGCCCGGGTTCGATCCCCGCATCCCATATGGTCCCCCGAGCACCGCCAGGAGTAATTCCTGAGTGCAAAGCCAGGAGTAACCCCTGAGCGTCGCCAGGTGTGACCCAAAAAAAGCAATAAATAAATAAATAAATGCTCGTGATTAATAAGACTACCCTGAACCGGAGAGACAGACGATGAAAAGGCCAGAGCGAGCACCCAGGGGATCACCATGTGCTTTGCTGTGGTACTGCATGATCCCCTCCTCCCCATTATCATCCTGAGTACTGACCCCTGAGCACTGCCAGTTATGACCCAAAACAGGAAAGCAAAGACCTGAACCAAAACAAAACAGAAGACCCAGAACTGAAATTTAAATTTCAGCCTCGAATATACCTTCCCTTATTCCACAGCCTGGCTTGCTCACCAGGCCTTTGGCGAGGCAGGGGTGGTCCCCATAGGCTTCCCTCATTGCATCTCCCCTTTAGACCTACCTGTGCAAGACCCAGAGAGGGAAGGCAGCCTCAGACCCAGGAAGGGGTGTGTTATGTTGTAAGGGAGAGGCTTCTTCAGTCCTGGTCATGCTAGAGAGACCACAGGAAAAACCTGAGTCTTCTCTATAAATGTTTCTTTCTAGGAAAGAAAGGAATTAAAGGATTAGGATACATTTGTAAATGTATATTCAGTTGGCCGAAAAATACTCAGAAGGATATTCTGCAAAATTACCTGTTTTAGATTTTTTGCTTGAACATATTCATGGCCACTTATGCAACTTGTGTGTGTGTGTGTGTGTGTGTGTGTGTGTGACTTGTCACTTGTCTTCCCGTTGATCATCGATTGGCTCGAGCAGGCACCAGTAACATCTCCATATGTCATGTTGCCCAAGGGCATCTGCTTGCTCCAGGAACATAAAGAGCCTCAAACCAATCCATCAGGTCATGGGAATGAGGTCTATAATTGTTATTGGTATTTGGCATATATTTTATATAATATATATAAAATATATGTAAAATATATAGACATATATATAAAAGGAAATATAAATATATTTCCTTTTTGGGTCACAGCTGGCGATGTTCAGGGGGTTACTCTTAGTTCTTCACTCAGGAATTACTCCTGGCGGTGCTCAGGGGACCGTATGGGATGCTGAGGATTGAACCCAGGTCTGCCGAGTGCAAGGCAAATGCCTTACCCGCTGTGATTATCACTCCGGCCCCACTTGTATCTTTAATTTAAACATTCTTTTAGTTCTTGGGCCACACCCGGCAGTGCTCAGGGGTAATTCCTGGCCCTGCACTCAGGAATTACTCCTGGCGGGGGCCTGGGTGATCATATAGGATGCCTGGGATCCAGCACACCCAAGGCAAACGCCCCCCACTGTGCTATCTCTCCAGTCCTAACAACCTGTATCTTTAGAAGCCAAAGAATCATCTGGTTCAACATCAGAGAACATCAGACCTGGGGCTATTTCACCAGTGTTGGTCCCTCATACTGTTGCTAAGATCCCTTTAGTTGACAATGCCAAGGTGGTTGGCCCCGGGAGAAAGTGATTCAAGTCAATAGCCCGTCACTGTTCTAGACCACCTTTCTTGTCTTCATTCACTTGGCAAATTAAACAAACAGTTGCAAAGATCTACCTCTATAAGGCCTTGGAAACACTGCCTGGGATTATTGCCCCTCAGAGTCAGCAAGGGGAAAGGGGAAAGAACTGAAATCTCAGTTAATCTTAGAAATTTAAGGAAATTATGGGCTGGAAACATAGTACAGTGGGAAGGGTCTTTGTCTTGCACATGGCCGACTGGGCTTTTGATCCCTGACAACACCAGACCCCACCAGGAGTGATCCCTGAGCACTGAGCCAGGCTCAGTCCTGAGAACCACCGGGTGTGGCCCCCAAAGCAAACAAACAAGAAGCTATTCCCATCTTAAAGCAGGTCCACATGCACCGGTCATGTGTATTTCAGGAACATCTCAGTGTGTTCGAGTGTGTGTGTGTGCTTGCTTATCAGTTCCTGGGCACACACAGGGGACTTTTTTCAATTTTGTGAATGAAGATTTTTGTTCATGTTGGAGGGGAGCTAGAAAGGGTCTGAGACATAGAAAATATAAAATGATAAAAAAAAAAAAAAACAGGGGCCAGAGTGATAGCACAGTGGGAAGGGCGATTGCCTTGGTTGCAGTTGACCCGGTTCGATCCCCGGCATCCCATATGGTCCCCCGAGCACCGCCAGGAGTAATTCCTGAGTGCAGAGCCAGGAAAAACCCCTGAACATCGCGGGGTGTGACCCAAAAAGCAAAAAAAAAAAAAAAAAAAAAAAAAGAAAAAGTAAATAAATAAAAAACAAATCAGTTCGCTTGGACTTTGGTAGCTATGACAAATAAATGAGTAGGAGAAAAGATGGCTAGAATTGGATTTTTTAATTATCTGTAAATTTAATTTGTCATGTGTGAGTGTTATCTATCACTTTCAAGGGTAACTGTTCAGAGCGGTCCACAGCCCTGTGGCTTGGAAACTGCAGGATTCTGGAGCGAGGTTGTAGAGGGTGGGACCCAGCATTCGAATCCCTCACCAAGGACCAGAGAGACAAGAGAGCAAGGTACTTGCCTTGCAAGTGGCTGACCCTGACTTGAGTCCCCAAAACCAGTTGGTCGCTTGAGTACTGCTAGAGGTCGCTCCTGAGCACAGAGCCAGGAATAGCCCCATAGCACCACGGGGTGGGGCCCCCACACTAATCCCTCACTAAGTATCTGAAGGCATCTCCAATAGATACACCAAGGTATTTAAACACACACACACACAGAGTGGAGGGCCAGAGATATAGCACAGTGGTTAGGGTGCTTGTCTTGTGCTTGCCTTACATGTGACCCACTTGGGTTTAATCCACCACATTAGGTCTTGGACACCACCGGAAGTGATCCTTGAGCAAGGAGTAAGCCTGAGCACTGCCATGTATCATCCCAAAAAACAAAGTAAAACGACAAAACAAGACAATGGAATGGGCCAAACCTTTAATCCAACTTTAGACTATTTTTTGTTGCTTTGGGCCACCCCTGGTGATGCTCAGGGCTTATTTCTATGTGTTCAGGGGACCTCGGTGGTACTGGGGATAAAGCTGGGGTCCCCTTAACCCTGGTACTACCTCTCTAGCCCTCCCACTTTTATCTTAACAGGCAAAAGGATTGTAAACTACTATAAGCAGCCCCAGCCCACTTTGGCGCATTTGCACATGGGGTCTACTGGGGCCAACTAGGCTTTTGGTTGGTGCCTGAACGGATCCAGATGTCTGCTCTTGTGTTTGCTCTGTTTGCAGAGAACTTTTTAGTAAAAAGCGACTCTCACTGACTGTGCTTGGGGGTCCCCTCTGGAGGCCTTGCTGTCACACCTGGGTCTCCCTCCCTCATGCGAACTGTGAGCTTAGCCTAGCAAGCTATCTCTACACCACCAGAAGGACGTGGTTTTATTTTTATTTATTTATTTACTTATTTTTGCTTTTTTGGTTCACGCCCAGCAATGCTCAGGGGTTTCTCCTGGCTCTGCATTCAGGAACCACTCTTGGCGGTGCACAGGGGGACCATATGCGATGCCGGGATCGAACCCGGGCCAGCATAGGCCAGCCGCGCAAGGCAAACGCACCTACCCACTGGGCTATTGCTCCAGCCCCAGAAGGACGTGTTTTAAACAAATGTACCTTTTATTCAGGCCAGAGAGACAGTACAGGGTGTTGCACGTGCCTTGTATGCATATGACCCTGGTACCTCCCCGAGTACCATCAGGAGTGATCCCTGGAGTTACTGAGTACTGCCAGGCGTGGCCCCAAATCTTTCATTCTGGGTCACAGTTATAGTGTGGCAGTGGATCCGTGTCCAGCATGTGAGAGGCCCTGGGTTTGGTCCCTAGCACGACGAGAAAACAAAACAGCGACAGTGGGTCGAGCACCTGTCTTGCTTGTGCCTTACCCAGGCTTGATCCCAGGTACCATATACGGTCCCCTGAGCATTCCAGGCGTGATTCCTGACCATAGAGCTGGGAGTAATCTTTAGCATCGTGGGGTGTGGTTTCCCCACCCCCAAACCATGCTAACAGAAACCCACACCAAGAAACCCAAACCTTTTCTTCCCGTCAATCTCCCTCGTTCTCACGGGTAGATAAGGAAAGTGGTAGCCAAGGAGCTTCGCTGCCAAGACCACTTGGTTCTCTCAGACTCGCAAGCATTGCGACCCAGGGTTATGCTTTACGTGCCGAGGCTCTGAATTCAATCCCCTCTGCACAGGCCTTACATAGTGCGGTCCAGTGCACCACAGCACAACCATGGGGTGCGGTAAGCGAGTGTGGGGCCAGCTCTGAATATCACTACAAAGACAACAAAGGCAAAGGCAAGGGACCATGTCATAGAGCAGAAACGGCACCGAGCTGAATTATAAGCTGTAGGGTAGCCCAGGGGCTCGGGGCACTCTCAGAGGCAGCAGGGTTCCACGAGACATAGACCCTGGCCCGGCCGCGCTTCCTTCTGCGGTCAGCTTCCCTCTGTCTCTGAAGACCAGCTTCTCTGCTCCCTCATCTGACAAACATGGCGGCCTGCAGTTCCCCGCCACCGCCCCACTGTTTCACTGGAAGGATCCAAGGGGCTGAAGCCATAGTACAGCAGGTAGGGCACTAGCCTTGCACCCAGCTGACCTGGGTTCAATCCTCAACATCCTCTACGATCCCCTGAGCACCGCCAGGAGTGATTCCTGAGCACAGAGCCAGAAGTCAGCCCTGAGCACCTCTGGGTATGACCCCCAAAACAAACAAACAAAAACCCAAATTCCCAAGGAGGATTTCCAGAACTGGGTTCTCTTCACTACCTAAGATCTGACTGCAGGAAGGGTGGTTCCAGTCAGGGGAGCCGAGAGCATGATGCTGAGTGAAATAGCCAGAGGGAGAAAGATAAGCACGGTGGTCCCCTGGTCCCACTCATCTGTAGTGTTTCAGGAAACAAAACAGCAGAGTAGGAGCCCGGAGTGATAGCAAACAGGGAGGGTGTTCGCCTTGCACGCAGGGAGACCTGGGTTCAATCCCCAGCATCCCATACGGTCCCTGGAGCACCGCCAGGAGTAGTTCCTGAGTGCAGAGCCAGGAGTAACCCCTGAGCATTGCTGGGTGTGACCCAAAAAGATTAGAAAAAAACTCAGCAGACTTGATAGCACCAATTAGAGTTCATGAGTGGGGGGGGGCCAGAATGAAGCATGGGTGTGGGGGGGGGTCTTGAGCACTGGGATAGTGAGTTGAGGCAACTGTGAGCAGCAAGGCAAGGCCACTAATGCCAGCGCCTCTGTGAACACGGTGCCTTAACTCTGACCCTCTTCTTTAATGTAATAAATAGGGGCCGGAGCGATAGCACAGCGGGTAAGGCGCTTGTCTTGCACGCAGCCTACCCAGGTTCCATCCCCGGCATCCCAAATGGACCCCAAGCACTGCCAGGAGTAATTCCTGAGCGAAGAGCAAGAGCCAGGAGTAATCCCTGAGCATTGCCGGGTGGGACCCAAAAAAAAAAATAAATAAATAGATAAATAAATAAATAACTAAAAAAAAAAAGGACTCCTCCAGGAAAGAATGGCATCTTCCTCCTCAACATCTCTGTTCCCAGCTCAGGAAACACACAATCCAGTTTATTGATGCTTATTACGGAATCCTGGACTGCAGTGCAGGCTGGTCGTCCCTCTGGTCGTCCCCCAGGCGTCTGTTCTCTGTGAGAATGCAATTTGGAAGTCCCAGGACTTCTCAAAGACGTGAACGCCCGAGCGTGAACACAAGGCTGCAGCTCTTGGGTGAGCTGTGCTGCTGGCAGGGGTGGGGTGGGGTAGGATGGGGGTGTCAAACTCGTCCATGGCTGTGCTTTAATCCAACTGGCCCAGGCATGCAACTGGAGCCCCAATCAGTGGAGGCCCTGGAACTCCAACGTGGTGCCTGTGGGCCGGCACCGGAGATCGCCAAAGCTGCAGCCCACCGACTTGGGGCAAGGCCGGGCTGTAGCCTCAGAGCCGTCTCCCCACGCCTTATTAATGACACCATGTTCTTTCCTTGGACACAGTGCGGCAGTGCCAAGTGCTTCCTTCACTAACTTCTCCGAGTTCTTCAAGGCATGAGTCATGCCAGATGGAAATATCTGAGCTTGAGAACCCGTGAGATTGCTCCTGTACAGCTGCCACAGGTGCCAGCGATAGCATAGTGGGTATAGGGCCTTTGGTTTGCACGCAGCCAACCCGGGTTCGGTCCCTGGCATCCCATATGGTCCCCCGAGTCCTGCCAGGAGTAATTCCTGAGTGCAGAGCCAGGAGTAACCCCTGAGCATCGCCGGGTGTGGCCTCAAAACCAACGTAAATAAAGACTTAAAAAGAAACTGCCATATGGGGCCGGAGTGATAGCACAGCCGGTAGGGCGGTTGCCTTGCATGCGGCCTACCTGGGTTCGAGCCCTAGCATTCCATATGGTCCCCCCAGCACCGCCAGGAGTAATTCCTGAGTGCAGAGCCAGGAGTAACACCTGAGCATTGCCAGGTTTGACTTCAAAAAAAAAAAAGAGCAAAAAGAAACTGCCATAGATCCTGAAGAGCAAATGCAGCAAATATATATATTTGTCTTGAAGCTTATATGCTCTTTCCTGGTTTGTTTTTTGTTGCTTTTGTTTGTTTGTTTGTTTGTTTGTTTGTTTGTTTGTTTGTTTGTTTGTTTAGGGTGGGGAGTCACACCCATCTGTGCCCAGGGTTTACTCCCGGCTCTGCACTCAGGAATTACCCTGATGGTGCTCGGGGACCGTATGGAATGCTGAGAATCTAATCTGGGTCCGCCACATGCAAGGCAACCGCCCCGCTCCTGTACTAACTCTCTCTCTTTTTTAAATTTGAGCCAGCAGGCCCGCAGCTCTCAGGCTGTGCCCACGTGTGATATCTCCTATGAGGCCAAAGGCTCAGGCCTTAGAGGCTGTTAGACCCGAGGCTCGGCACTGGGCTGCACTCTGCCTGGCCACAGGGTGTCGCTGTTTCACTAGTTCTAGCTGACGCCCCACAGCTCAAATTCTAGGCTGGCGTTGGCAAAAACAGAAATGAGATGGTAAAAACAGAACTGAACGGCAGCCAGACTGAGTGTCAGGTTGGCTTGCTTTTATCTATTCATTCATTCATTCATTCATTCATTCATTCATTCATTCATTCATTCATTCATTCATTCATTCATTCATTCATTCACTTGTCCATCCGTCCATCCGTCCATCCATCCATTCATTCATTCATTCATTCATCCATCCATCCATCCATCCATCCATCCATCCATCCATTCATTCATTCATTCATTCACTTGTCCATCCGTCCATCCATCCGTCCATCCATCCATTCATTCATCTTATTTTTATTTGTTTATTTATGCATTTATGTATTTATTTATTCATTCATTCATTTATGTTATTTATTTATTTATTTTTTTCACAATTTGGGGAGAGTTAGGTCCGTGCTGCCTAATTTTTTTTTTGGAAAAGAGTGAGTGTGGAGGGTCGTGCAATTGAAAACAGCACGAGGGGTTGCAGACTGAGAGGTTGCACTCGGATGGCTGTCCTTGGCCCGTCAATAATGACAGGAGCTGGCCTGGGAGCAGCGGCGCTTCAGCCACGGTTTATCAACCGGCACGTTTGCTTCCTGCAGCGCCCAGGCGCTTCAGTTTCACGTGCTTGACCGGTATCACTACAGAGGCTGGGACTAGCTCCCGTGAGTACTTAGTGAGTGCTTACTGTATACCTGCTGTGTGTGTGTGTGTGTTTCTCTCACTATTTATGCAAGGGGGTACATATGCTACAGATGGAAAACTAAGCCCCAGCGAGGTAAAGAAACAGTAATTTGACTCAACACTACAGATCATTTATACTGATTTAGGAGCTTTTCCTCCTAACCCTCGATATCCTCGGTGGATTCTGGGGTGTTTAGAGAATCTAGTCACTTGAAACAAGACATCCATTTTCTAAATCTCAAGGCGTGTGGGGTAATCTAAATTATCTATTCATTCATTAATGAATGAATGAATGAATGAATGAATGAATGAATGAATAGATAATTTAGGTTACCATATGAAATGCCAAGAATCGAATCTGGGTCCGCTGCATTATTCCACCAGGAATAATTCCTGAGTGCTGAGCCAGGAGTAACCCCTGAGCAGTCGCTGGGTGTGACCCCCAAAAAATCCTGGGGGTTCACAGGAAAAGTTCAAATGTCTGCCTTGAGAATGTGAGGTAAAGGGTTCAATCCCCAGTGCCACCACATGTGCTCCACACATTAATTAATTCATAATCTCCATCTCCCAACATGGATTTTGTTTTGGCCCACACTCAGCTTCCTCTGCTCTTTGCTCGAGGATCATTTCTGAAGGGGTTCATGGGATCATATGCAGTGCTGGGGATTGAACCTGGGTTGGCAGCATTCCAGGCACATGCCCTACCCACTGTACTATCTTTCTGGCCCCCGCCACCTTGACTTGCGACTGAAAAGGATGAGTGGGGCGATTTCTTTCCCATGACAGAGGGAACTTGTTGATAAAGGCTAATGACTCAGAAAATCATGCTCTTAACGAAGACGGTGCATTCACCTACACGCTGAACCAGAGTGAAGTGGTGAATTGCTGAGTTCAGGAGTGAGGCGGAACTGATGTTCAGCGGGTCTCCCAGCTTGCGTTTCACACTAGAGACGCGGACATGCTGTGCTGAACCTACCCTGGATTTACACGTGGAAAACGTCTCTTGGCACTGCTGTTCTGAGGTGACCTGAGGCTGGCGTTGAATAAAGGTGCTTGACTTTATAGAGTGCAAGAAGCGTCACCTCTTACTGGGGCCGTCTGAGAAAACACTTGCTGGATCTGCTCAAGCTTCATACCCTCTGGCTTGGAAACACGGCTCAAGAGACATAGCTGGTGGTGAACTATGGAACATAGGACTGAGTGTGTTTCCTTGACTGATCATCTAAGACACAACTTTGTTTTTTTTTTTTTTTTTTTTGCTTTTTGCTTTTTGGGTCACACCCAGCAATGCTCAGGGGTTACTCCTGGCTCTGCACTCAGGAATTACCCCTGGTGGTGCTCAGGGGACCATATGGGATGCCGGGGATCAAACCTGGGTCGGCTGCGTGCAAGGCAAACGCCCTAACTGCTGTGCTATCGCTCCAGCCTACTAAGACACAACTTTGTGGCAGAATGAATGTTGCACGTTAAAAGTAAAAAAAAAAAAAATTTAAAGAAAAAAAACTGGGAGGTCGGATTCAATCCCCGGCATCCCATATGATCCCCTTAGCACCACCAGGAATAATTCCTGAGTGCTGAGCCAGGAGTAACCCCTGAGCATCGCTGGGTGTGACCCCCCAAAAAAACCCTGGGGGGTTCACAGGAAAAATTCAAATGTCTGCCTTGAGAATGTGAGGTAAAGGGTTCAATCCCCAGTGCCACCACATGTGCTCCACACATATATGAAGCTCTGCGGCTTGTGCCTGACAGTGCTTCTGGCTCAGTGATGCTGGGTGCTGCAGGTGATTGCAGCCACACTGCAGCCAGGTGTGTGGGAGCACCACAATTAAGAAATGGGAGCACTGGTGAGCACTGCAAGCAAAAGAGATGTGGGAGCACCTCAGCCAGGAAGTTTGCTCCCTCCCTCCCTAGTAGGCTCCAGGGAGTACAAACACCACAACTATGTGAGACCAACCTCGGCTCGCATGAGTACAAGCACCACAACTCAAGGACTGTGCCCCTGGTGAGCACAACTCCATCACTGCAGCATCAGCAACAGAGGAGGGAGCTGGGGCCCGAGCGCTGGCACAGCGGGTAATGTGCTTGCCCCGTTGGGAAGGATTCCTGAGCAACGAGACAGGAGTGAGCCCTGAGCACCACTGTGTGCACCCCCAAAAAATAAAGGGAAGTAAATAATCTTAAAATAAATGATAGAACAGGGCCAGGGTTTAGTCATCCATCAAAGACATGCTTCACTGCAGGAATTACAGGCAATCTGGGGGTTGATTTCCCCAGCACCATCCGCCCGTCACACAGACACACAGACACAGACACACAGACACACAGACACAGACACACAGACACACAGGCTTGAAACATTCAGGCTTGGGTTCCCAGCCTTATAGCAGATAAGGCACTTGCCTTGCGATGCGGCCAATTTGGATTCAATCTCAGGCATCCCATCTGGACCCCTGAGCCTGCCAGGAGTGATTCCTGAGTGCAGAGCTAGGAGTAGCCCCTGAGTACCTCTGGGTGTGGCCCCAAAACAACAACATGAAGTTTGAAAGTCTCTTGAAAATCCATGCCATGGCTCAACTCCCATCACAGGGAATTTATAGCACAGGAAGCAGGAAGAGCCTGCAAGCTTGCCAACTACCAAGGTTTCTAGCTTTGGTTTGGTTTTCTGCCACTTCCTGTCGTGCTCAGGGTGTACCTTTTGCTTCATGCTCAGGGGTCAATGCTGCAGACCATATGGGGGGTCAGGGATTGAATCCGGTGGCCGTGTGCAAAGGCAGGGCCCTACCTGCTGCTCGCCTACCTCTCTGGCCCCTGACTTCTTTTCTTTTCTTTCTTTATTTAGTTTGCAGTGCTGGGGTTGGAAGCAGACCCACCACTGAGCCACATCCCTGAGAAGCCCACTGGCAGCCCCTGAAAGGCCCCTTGTGACACTCGGGCTGACACTGGGTGGAGCCTGTAGGCTGCGCTGGACTGCTGTGCCGAGTAGAACCCTGGCCCGGGTCAGGACTGCCCACGAGTCGAACTTTCTCACTTCCACCCCTCCCCAGGGTGTGCCACGAGCACAGGGCGTGGCAGGCGTTTGCTTCTGCTCCTGACTCAGATCTCAGCAGCACCTTCCGGCCACAGTAAAGGGTGGGGTGGGAGAGAAGGTGTGGGCCATTCCAGAGAGGTGAGCAAGGTGAGGGGAGCGGAGCTGCCCGACTCCAGCTACTCGGGAAGGAGCCCGCCCACCCGGGTGCCAAAAAGGCCATGTTTGAGCGGCCGGAGCAGTAGCACAGCAGGGAGGGGGGTTTGACTTGCACGCGGCTGACCTGGGTTCGATCCCGGCTTCCCATATGGTTCACTGAACACCACCAGGAGTAATTCCTGAGCGAAGAGCCAGGAGTGACCCCCTGAGCATCGATGGGTGCGACCCAAAAAAGGAAGGGTCCCTTTTTTTATTCATCCGTTTTATTGTGACATTTATTACAGGAATTCCCATCTCAGGGTCCTCTGCACAGAGAGTGCCTACCCCTGGCCATGGCCTACCCCTGACCATGCCCGTTTCCTCACTGGGTGGATGGAGGGTGGGAGGGAAGACAGGTGGGCGGGCCGGGCGGAGGGAGGTACGTAGGACTACGAACTCACCCACCCCACCCTTTACTGACAACCGGCCTTGTGTGATTGAGGTGAGAATAACGGGGCCCCTCTGGCCGGTGGGAGGAGGAGCTCATTGCTTTCTGCCTTTCCCTCTTCAATGCTTGCCCTCCTGGCTGGCTCATAGGCAATTTCCGGTGGACCAAGAACCTGCCTTGCATGCGGAAGGCCTAGCATGAGGCCAACCAAGCACCTTCATGGTTCCCAAAGCACCATCAGGGAGACAATACCACTCCCTACCCCCCAAAAGCAGGGAAGCGGGTCCTGAACGTCATTGGGTGTGGCCTAAAACTCCAAATTGAGATCCGGGGCCTGAGCAATAATACAGCAGGTACATAGTGTCTGTTGCTAGTGGCAGATGGACACTCCATGTGAAATGCTGGACCCACCTGGAGTGATCCCTGAACCAAACACTGCCTGGTACGCTTCTTCTTCCTCTTCCTCTTCCTCCTCCTCCTCCTTCCTCCCTCCCTCCCTCCCCTCCCTCCCTCCCCTCCCTCCCCTCCTCCTCCATTAAAAAATAAAATAAAAATTCAAATCCAGGGCTGTTGGGTGACGCGCCCTGAGCCTTAGCCTCCAGCTAGACTTAGCTTATGTGGAGAGCTGGTCCCTGCCTTTGGGGGAATCTCTTGGAGCAGACACAATGGGAGTCTGGGCAGAATTGGACTGATTTCATAATTTTATACGGCATTAATATTTTTATCATGAATCTCACTTGCCCCAGAAAAAATATTCTGTCTTTTAAAACTGCGCCTGGGGGCTGGAGCGATAGCCCAGCGGGTAGGGCGTTTGCCTTGCACGCGGGCCTGCCTGTGCCGGCCTGGGTTCGATCCCCGGCATCCCATATGGTCCCCCCGAGCGCCGCCAGGAGTAATTCCTGAGTGCAGAGCCAGGAGTAACCCCTGAGCATCGCCGGTGTGACCCAAAAAAAAAAATAAAATAAAAAAAAATTAAACTGCGCCCGGATTCTTGAATTTTCATCCATTCCCTGCCGGCTTCAGAGGTAGAAGGGAACTCGTTTCCCGGTATTGTTGGGGATCCCAGCGGTCCCCAGCACAGGGCTATGGAGATGACACCACAGACTGGTACACATGCTTTGCATATTGGAGTCTCAGGTTTGAAAGGGCACAACCTGCGCCCCAGCGCTGCTGGGAATGGCTCCTTGGCCTGGTAGAGGGTGATCCCACAGGCATGGAAAATAAAATTAAAATTTAGACCCAGGTTGGGGGGCCGGAGCGATAGCCCAGCGGGTAGGGGCGTTTGCCTTACACGCGGCCGGCCTGAGCCGGCTCGGGTTCGATCCCCGTATCCCATATGGTCCCCTGAGCACCGCCAGGAGTAATTCCTGAGTGCAGAGCCAGGAGTAACCCCCTGAGCATTGCCGGGTGTGACCCAAAAAGCAAAAAAAAAAAAAAAAAAAAATTTAGACCCAGGGCCTGAGTGATAGGACAGCTGGGTAGGGCATTTGCTTTGCATGCGGCCAACCTGGGTTCAATCTCAGCATCCCATACAAGTGCAGAGTCAGGAGTAACCCCTGAGCATCGCTGGGTGTGACCCCAAAAGCAAAAATAAATAAATAACGAAATGAAATGAAACTCAGACTCAAACCCAGAGATGACTGAGTGAATCTGGGAATCTGGGATGGCCTGAGCCTCCGTGGGGTTGTTCTCGCTTTCTGTCTGCGTGTTTGCTGACTCTGAAAGCAGGCAGCATCTCAGAAGCTAAGTTCGGGAATTGGTGAGAGGTTCCGATGTGGGTTTTGACCTTCCTCACTGTGTGGGATGTGGGATGCCCTCGACCGCCCGCGGTGAAGGACCACAACAGGATTCTTCTCAGAACACGCTTTTACTGGAGCTCTTTTAGTTTGAAATTTATGATGGCGAAAAGGACCCCGACCCTTTGTGCAAGCTGCTTTTATACAGTGCTACTTGGCGTGTCCGTTTCCCATTGGCTGGTGCAAATGGTGTGAGTCGACGTGTCCACTTCCCATTGGCCGGCGCAGGTCGTACGAGCTCTTACGAGCTGACAAAACATGCCCTGATTGGACAAAGCCCAATCACACCACGCCAGGGACTCTGCGCATGCGCGGGGACACAGGACCCTGTGCATGCGCCGGAAAGGCAACGTGGCAGTGGGCGGAGTAATGGCGCCCAACAGTGGGAGAGGCTGTTGGCGGGAAGAGAATAGTGAGCAGGGATAGGACAGCAGGCAGTGCACTCGCCTTGTCCACGCCTGACCACTGAGATCCCAACACCCCACAGGCTCCTTTAAGCCCTGTCAGGACTGTACTTTTTGAATTATTTTTTTTTCTTTTGGGGTCACACCCAGCAATGCTCAGGAGTTACTCCTGGCTCTAGACTCAGTAGTTATTCCTGGCAGTGCTCAGGGGAACCATATGGGATGCCGGGCTTGAACCCGGTCGGCCACATACAAGGCAAATGCCCTACCCACTGGATTATCGCTCCGGCCCACTTTTTAAAGTATCACTGTATCGCTGCCTTCCAGTTCATCATCTATTTGCTCGAGCGGGCACCAGTAACGTCTCCATATGACTTGTCTCATGCTAGTAGAGCCCAAGGGCATCTGCTTGCTCCAGGAACATAAGGGGCCTCAAACCATTTCATCGGGTCATGGGAATGAGGTCTATAACTGTTACTGGTATTTGGCATATCAAATACGACATGGGTAGCTTGCCAGGCTCTGCCATGTGGGTGGCATACTCTTGTAGTCACCTCTGATCTCCAGCATTTATCAATGAACCGCAAGTGGCGGCGTGAGCCGGGCTGTGATAGGCTCTTCTGCTGGGTGGAGTTCTGACGAGAGGGAAGTCTGGATGTGGAAAATGGCAGCCCTCATGGAGTGGGGGGGTCGTCTGGCTTGTTGCGAGGCTCTGCTGGGGTGGCAGGCCAGGGCTAGAACCCGCCATCCCTCCCGGGCACCTCGTAAGTGGCTGGGCACAGGGAGAGCCGGTAGCAGCTCTGCCCCATGTCTGTGAGTCTCTGGGTCAGCATACCTGGGCCAGACTTGAAAAAAGACTGCTGCAGGGTGGGTGTCGATGAGCTGGGCTGTGATAGGCTCTTCTGCTGGGTTTTCTACTTTTTAAAGTATTATTATTTTTGAGTACATTTTTAGTTTGAGTGTTTTTCTTTGGTTTGGTTTTTTGGGCCATTTCTGGTGATGCTCATGGATTACTCCTGGCTCTGAACTCATCAGGAATTACTTCTGGCAGTGCTTGGGCAGCCATATGGGATGTCTGGAATTAAACCAGAGTTTGCTGCATGCAAGGCAAATGTGCTAGCTGCCGTACTATCACTTTGACCCCTTTGTGTGTTGGGGTTCACAGCTGGCAGTGTGTAGGGTTTGCTTCTGGCTTTGTGCTCAGGGATCAGTTCTGCTGGTACTTGGGGACCGTGCCCTGCCAGGACTGATCTTTGAAAACAAGCCCTGAGCACTGTCAGGTGTGGCACCCCTCCCACCCCAATACAAAGCAAAACAAACAAACCCCCAAACAAACAAAAAAAGAAAACAAATAAAAGGAAGAGTGTAGCAGTGAGGCCAGGGTGTTGGAGGTAGGAAACTGAGCAGATTCCCAATTGCATACTCAATATGGAACCCAGAGAAGAAACGGTCAACTGCCTGGGTTTAGAGTCCCCAAAGACTGAAGCCAACACAGAGCATCTCCAAATCCTCCTCCATGATGGTGAACGTCACTCCTGGGACCTGCATCTACTCTCCACTCTAGGCAGTTGGACCACACTGTATGAGCAAATGAAGTGGGGAATTTTTTAGTTTTGTTTTTGGGGCCTCGCCCTGCTGTGCTCAGGGTTTACTTCCTGTGCTCTGGGATTATTCCTGGTGGCCTTTGGGGACCATATGGGGTCCGGGGACTGAACCCAGGTTAGCCACTTGCAAGTAAGCACCTGCTCCACTGTACTGTCTCTCTAGCCCACGACTCTCATTTGAGAGAGATGCGTAAAGGTACAGCCAGTATCAAAAAGCAGGGCTACTCTGGAGCGATAGCCCAGCGGGTAGGGCGTTTGCCTTACGAGGGCCCGCTCATGCCGGCCGGGCTCAATCCCCGGCATCCCATATGGTCCCCCAAGCACCGCCAGGAGTAATTCCTGAGTGCAGAGCCAGGAGAAACCCCTGAGCATTGCCGGGTGTGACCCAAAAAGCAAAAACAAACAAACAAACAAACAAAAAACAAAAACAGGGCTACTACTCAGCCCCTCAGCCTGCAGAGCACAGCCGAGGGCCTGCGTGTGAGGCTGGAGAGACCTGATGGGGAACAGCTGAAGGGAAGCCACAGAACATTGCTGGATCCCACGCAAGCTGGTCAGCACAAAGCCAGGCATGCACAGTCACACACCCAGCTGCTGGTGCCTCAGGAAGGACAGGCAAAAGCCAACTAGGCTTTGCGTTTCCTAACAAGCGGCGGGCGTCCCGTGGGACCAGCTCTGATTCTGCCACCTGCTGTCCTGAATTCCGTCTCAGCCACTGAATTAAGAGCTCCCTCAAGGTGTTTAACCTTGTTTGTTCATACAGTCAGTATCTTTTTGGGGGTTGTTTTGTTTTGGGAGCATATCCGGCAGTGCCTAGGGCTTGTTCTGGCTCTGTGCTCAGATTTCACCCCTGGGAGTGCTTGGGGAATCTTATCTGGTGCCAGAGATCCAATCAGGGGTAGGCTGTGTGCAAGCCAAATACCTCAACCCTGTACTGTCACCTCCTGGCCCACCAAGGAGACTTAAAAGAATTGTTTTCTTGATTATAACACTAATTAGGGGTCGGAGTGACAGCAAGGCCAGGAGTAGGGCGCTTGTCTTGCATAAGACCGACCCGAGTTCATCCTCGAATCCAATATGTTCTCGAGCACCACCGGGAGTGATTCCCGAGTAACCCAGGAGTAACCCCAGAGAATCACTGGGTGTCGCCCCAAAAACAAAAAACAAAACCAAATTTAACACACCATGGATTACCAAGTTGTTCATAATACATTTGTTTCAGGAATTACACGTTCCAACACCAATCCCAATGAGATCTTTCTCTGCCAAAGTCCCTAGTTCCCCACCACCCAGCCTTGCATCCTTGTAGACACATACAAATTTGCTTCCAATTGTTTGTTACAACTGATCGCATCTTAGACTAACAAGAGTCAATTTGTGATCAAAGCTATATCTCACAAAGAAGTAAACAAGTCCCAGGAGGCTGTTTTGTGCGGGTTAGTGCTGGCGGAGCTTCCGTGTTTCGTCTAGGCTCACTGAGCTTGGCTGGCTTCTGTGGCACTTTTCGTTCAGAGTTGCTGGGATCCTACTGGGCTCACAGTCCTAGAAATTGCGTGGCTGCAAGATCCAGGAGTTATCAATCTGGAGCGATTTGAGCAGGTTGGCAGTTTGATGAGGTTCAGTTATGTAACTGGGCCATTTCTACAGTGTTGGTTATGGCAGAAGCTGCCTTCACTCCCAAAGGGGAATCTACCTGCCCACATTCCAACACGGCCCCAGAGTTCTCAGCCCAGACCAGTCTACTTGGGAAGATTCAGCCATATCATGTTTTTTTCTTTTGAAGATGTGTCTCAATGTGACTTTTGTTTTTTATTTAAATTTTGTCCCAGCCCATCACCTCAGTAGGGCCTCAGAAACAGACAGAGGAAACTTCGCTCACCATAATTGCTACCATTTTTCAAGGTCTGGACTCCACAGCTCATCAGAGCCCCACCCAAGAGAGAAGCTGATCCCAAGCCTGGCTCACCAGAGCCCCACACAACAGAGCAGCCGAGTTCAAGCCCAGTTAGGCAGTTCTCAGAGACGAAAACCACCAGGCATTCCTGGAGATGGAGCTGGGGTCCCCCTTCCCTCTCTCTCTCCCTTCTGGGAGGCCTGGTAGACCTGCTCACGAACTGACTCAGGGCTACTGGCCATCATGCAGAGACTTGGACACATGGGGGAGAGCTGCCATCTAGCTTTCCCCTAGTCGCGGGTCACAAACGGCCACACAAGTACATCACACTAGTGGAACCAATCATGTTCTAGAAACTCAGAAAGTAAATTCACGAACAGAATTTGGCCAGATCTCCCATAACCAAGAATATGGATTCATCAGTAACATTGCCATGTATGTGCTTTAACGGTCAATACAATCAGTGCCAGCTGATGGAGCAGGCATGGGGATAGGGGTGGGTGGGAAATGAAGGTCTTTGGTGGGGAACACATTGGTGTTGAAGTATGAAACTTTCTATCAGCAGTATTACAAAAACCTTTTTTTTTTTTTTTTTTTTTTTTTTTTGCTTTTTGGGTCACACCCGCGATGCTCAGGGGTTACTCCTGGCTCTGCACTCAGGAATTACTCCTGGCGATGCCTCGGGGACCATATGGGATGCCGGGGATCGAACCCAGGCCGGCACAGGTCGGCTACTTGCAAGGCAAACGCCTCTACCCGCTGGGCTGTCGCTCCGGCCCGCAAAAACCTTTTTTTACTTTGTAAATCACGGTGTTTCAATCAAAAAGGGAAAATATTTTATTTTCCCTATACAGTATATATATTATATAAATACTATATTACACTATATAAACACTGTAGTCTACAAAGTAGCTCATGATGATTGTTACAGGCATTTGATATTCCAACACCAGTCCCACCATCCCACCTTCCCTCCACCATTGTCTCCAATTTCCCCAACCACCTGTTAAGCCTGCCCCCATAGGCCTCAATAATTTATTTTATATTGCTGTTATAATAATTTGCTAAAATAATGATAAAAAAATGTTTCCTTAGATGAAAGTTAGTGAAGATTTCAATTGTCCTGTGGAAGAATGTAGGGACTCTGTATTTGGTTCCAAGCTCAGGAGCTCAGAGGTTGCCCACTTCTGATGTGATTTTGTGTAAAAGTTGTGGATGAAACAGGCTTCAGTCTTTCTTCATTTAGGGAGGGGCACACCACACACCCGAACAGTGTTCAGGGCATACCCCTGACTCTGAATTCAAGGATCACTCCCTGGTGGGCTCTGGGGACCATATGGGGTCCCTGAATTAAACCTGGGCCTGCTGTGAATAGTAAGGTAAGCACCTTGCTTACTGGTAAGTACTCTCTCTCCAGCCTAGTTTTAAGCTTGGTTTTAATTTTTTTCTTTTGGGTCAGACCCAGATATTTTTAGAGGTTTCTCCTGGCTCTGGACTCAGGAATTGTTCCTCACAGTGCTCAGGGGACCATATGGGATGCCTGGGATCGAACCCTGGTTGGTGGTGTGCAAAGCAAATACCCTACCTGCGATACTACTGCTCCATCCCATTGGTTTTAATTTTTTGAGCCACACCTGGCGATACTCAGGTGTTACTCCTGGCTTTGTACTTGGGAATTACTCCTGGTGCTGCTCAGGGGACCATATGTGATGTTGGGGATCAAACCGGGTCAGCTGCATGCAAGGCAAATGCCCTATTCACTCCTATTCCAGCCCTTAGGCTTTTATCTTTTTTCTCAATGATTATTTTTTGCTTTTTTTTTTTTTTGAGGGGTTACACCTAGCAATGCTCAGAGGTTACTCATGGCTCTGCATTCAGAAATTATTCCTGGCAGTGCTGAGGAGACCATATGGGATAACGGGATTGAGCCCGGGTCAGCGGCGTGCAAGGCAAACAGCCCTACCTGCTGGACTTTGGGTCTAGTACCCCCATAATTATTTTAAATGTGTTTTGCTTTGTGAGCCACATCAAGTGTTGCTCAGGGGCTATTCCTAGCTTAGTGCTTGGGGGGTCATTCTTAGCAGTGCTCAGGGAACCATGTAATACTGAGGATCGACCCAGGGTTCCTGCATGCAAAGCATGAGCAATTATTATTATTTTGATGGAAAACTTCCCAAATTTGCATGCTTTCTTGCACAGAACCATGCAAATCTTGTCTGGACCTTTTTGATTTCATGTAGATGCTGTGGAGGAAAGCTAGGCCTTCCAGGCTATAATTTGCCTGCTGCCCGCTTGCTCCAGGTGCCCATGCAGGCTCACCCTGCCTGCAGGGTGTCCACAGGCTTCGTTGCCATCACAGATGAGGAAATACTTTGGAAATTGCGTTCATTCTTCTTATCAGCGGTGGTCTCTTGTGCACCCACCCAATCATTGCTGGCTAGTCCCTAGTTCTCTAAGCCGCTTATTATGTTTTCCCAGCAAAAGAGTGAAACACACTTCCTCTGGCAGGCTACTTCTTATTTTGGTCATAATGCCACGGAAGGTAGAAATAAAGGCTGTCTTTCTAATCAGATGTTTGTCATGAAGAAAAGTATCAGACTTCTCAATTTTATTCCCTAGAGACATTTAAAAAAAGAGACATTTAGATGCTCAGGATAATTGGGTAAAGTCTGAAGACAGGGATAAAAACAGATTTCTCTGGAGACTCATTTCAGCTCTGGGCCCTGTGAGACCTCCCTTCCCTTTTAGGATTTAAGCAAGCTCTAAAAAACACTTGCAAAAGCACAGATTTGGGGCAGAAGACCTGGTTTTCCAGCCCAGGCTGGATTTCAGGCTGTTTCCTTAACAACACAACAGGGATAAGAATATCTTTATCTTGCTTGCTGGGGCACCAGCACAGCAGGTTGGGTGTTGGTTTGCAAATGGCTGACCTGGGGTTGATCCCGATGTTTATACATCCCTTGAGCACTGCTAGGAGTGCAAACACAGGAGTAACCCCTGGGCACCGCTGGGTGTGGCCCTCAAACAAACAAATTATATATAAATATAGACATATAGATATCTATTTTTATTTTTTTTCAGTTTTTTTTTTTTTTAATTTTTTTATTACACCACAGTGAAACATACAGTTACAAAGGTGTTCATAATTGGTTCTTGGTAATACAGTATTCCAGCACCCATCCCTCCACCAGTGCCCCATCACCACCACCAGTATACCCAACCCCCCCACCCTCAGGCTGC
>JAJIBD010012732.1:0-50346 GCA_021461705.1 Cryptotis parvus | reverse complement strand
TCACTTATGATACCAATATCCAAGGTCAAGTGAAACATACATCAGGAGGTCCTGTCAAAGGTGGAAATTATCACAAACGTGTGGGAGTCAGAGGCTAGGTAAGACAGAAAATGGAACAGTGTGCTAACAATTGTGAGGGTACTAATGCCAACCTAGAACTGAGCATTAAATAGAGGCAAAAGGATACACATGACAACCCTTTAATGTATGTTCTGTAATCCATAGTCTGGAGAGGAAGGAAAAGAGAAAGATAGAGAAATGGAAAGAAATAAAGAACCTGCCATGGAGGAGGGCTGGGGGGAGCGGGGAGGGAACCGGGGACGTTGGTGGTGGGAGATGGGCACTGGTGGCGGGATGGGTGCTGCTACACTGTATGACCAAAACCCAAATATGAACTTTTTAATTGTATATCTTTGTAATTGTAAAAATAAAAAATTTAAAAAAAAATAAAGGGAGAGGATAAACAATGAAAAATTACATTGGCCTAAAACTTGTAAAAGCCACATTTGTTTCTTCTGAGCCCAGTCTTCCATCCTATTTAGCAAACGTATACAATGACCCTGTCAAAACAGAGAAGCCCACTTCAGACCCAGGGAGACCACAATTAGAATGGGAAGGATTTGAATAAAAGATAGATGGTGGGCAACCACGCCACCTCCGCTTTGCTGATGACATCGTTTTAATAACATCAAACATTAGCCAAGCAGCCCAAATGCTGACTGACATTGACCGTGAATGTGGAAAGATAGGTCTACAGCTGAATCTCAGCAAAACTATGTTCATGAAAAATGAACTAGTTCCAGAGGCCCCATTCACTCTCAATGGAACAAACATCTCTTAATGCAGCAGTTATGTGTACCTAGGTCGAGAACTCAACATGATGAATGATGTAAAACCTGAGCTACGCAGGATGAAGAGAGTGATGTGGAATGCCCTCAAGAGCATCCAAGAAATAGCTAAAAGGATAAAGAACTTCTGGCTCTGGGCACGCTCTCTTCGATTCCACCATTCTCCCTGCATTCATTTACGCCTTAGAGACCTGGTCCCTGAAAGCAGGATGAGAATGCTATTCGGGTCTCCCAAAAAGGAATCAAAAGAGCTATGCTTGGAATATCACGCCTCACTCAAGTGAGGGAATCAAGAGTTCTGACCGCCATTGCTGTTCCGAAGTCAGGGATGCTGTTTTGTTTGCTAAGGCACTGAAAATCAGATGGACTGGACATGTAATGCTATTTGGAGACAACTGCTGGGCTAGAACTGTTATCGACTGGATCCCACAGGAAGTCAAAAGATCACGTGGCTGCCCATCTACAAGATGCTCAGACTTCTTCTTCAAGACCTTGAACAAATGGTTTGAGGCTCTTCATATTCCTGGAGCAAGCAGATGCTATTGAACTACACTGGCACGTGACAGGGTCAAATGGAAACATTTCTGGAGCCAACTCAAGCAAATCGATGAACAACGGGATGTCAAGTGATTAAGTGATGTTTATAAACAGCTTTATATATATTTTGAAAAATATTTTTTGTTATTTTTTAATTTATTTTTTATTACACCACCATGCAATATACAATTAAAAAAGATGTTCATGTTTGGGTTTCAGTTATACATTTTACCAGCACCCATACCTCCACCAGTGCATCATTCCCACCACCAATATCCCCAAGTTCCCTCCCCCTCCAGCCTGCCTCTATAGCAGGCACTATTTCTCTTATTTCTCTCTTCTCTCTCTCTCTCTCTCTCTCTCTCTCTCTCCTCTTGCACATTGTGGCTTGCCCTACATATATTTAGGGATTATCATGCAACTCCTTTTTTGTATGTCTAATGTTCAGTTCTAGTGTGGCACTAACATTTTCTCATAATTAATAGAGCACTAGTATATATTTATATACCACTAATTAATGCAGTCATTCTATATATGTCCTTTACTTTCTGAGTAATTTTACTCAGCATGATGCTTACATGTCCATCCATTTGCATGTAAATTCCGTGACTTTGTCTTTTCTCACAGCTGCATAGTATTCCATTGTGTATATGTACCACAGTTTCTTTAGCCAGTCTTCTGTTCTTTATCATTCAGGTTGTTTCAAGATTCTGACTATTGTGAATAGTGCTGCAGTGAACATAGAAGTGCAGATAGTGTTTCTTCTGTGTGTTTTTGGGTCTCCAGGGTATATTCCCAGGAGTGGTGTTGCTGGGTCAAATGGGAGCTCAATATCTAGTTTTTGAAGCAATGCCCATATTGTTTTCCAAAAGCGCTGGACCAGTCGGACTCTCCCACCAGCAGTGGATGAGGAGTCCCTTTCTCCCGCATTCACGCCAGCACCGGTTGTTCTTGCTCTTTTGAATGTGTGCCAGTCTCTGTGGCGTGAGATGCCTCATTGTTGCTTTGATTTGCATCTCCCTGATGATTAATGATGAAAAGCACCTTTTCATATGCCTTTTGGCCATTTCGAATTTCTCCTTTTTGGAAGTTTCTGTTCATTTCTTCTCCCCATTTATTGATGGGGTTGGCTGTTTCCTTCTTGTCGAGTTCTACCAGTACCCAATATATCTGGATATTACCCCCTTATCAGATGGGAAGTAAGTGAATATTCTTTCCCAGTCTGTGGGCTGTCTCTGTATTTTGGTCATTGTTTCTTTTGAGGTGCAGAAGCTGTTCAGTTTTACATATATATTCTTATATTTTACATTCAACTGCCATCACCTTGAGGGTTAGGCTTTCAGTATTAATTTGGGTCAAGAGACATTCATTCAGTCTGTGGCAAACCATGTGTATCTGCACATACCCATATCTTCTTGATCTACACAAGTAACTTATTTTATGATTCAATCACACAGATGTATAACAATTATTTGGAATCTTTTAAAGACCCTACTCTTTTCTTTTTTAAATTTTATTTTATGCACTGTGATTTACAAGTGATAGGGCTTTATTTTCCTTTTTTGGGTCACACCTGGTAATACTCAGGGGGTTACTCCTGGATTTGCACTCAGGAATTACTCCTGGCAGTCCTCGAGGCACCATAATGGATGCCGAGGATGGAACCTGGGTCAGCTGTGTGCAAGGCAAATCCCTACCCACTGTGCTATCGCTCCAGCCCCATGATAGGGTTTTCTGCATTAAAATATTCCAGTGTCACACCCTTCACCAGAATATTCTCTTCCCTCAACCAGTGCCCTCCCATTTTATCCCTCCATCCTGTTCCATAGTGGTAAGCTCCGTGCTATTTTCTTATTCATTCCCACAAATGGCCTCTGCTTTGTTTTCTTTTGTTGTTTCAAAATACTGTATATATGGGAAAGTAAAATTTCCAATTAATAGATCATATCAAGTTGAATCCAAGTTAATTAAGGTTTACTTCTGTATGACAACTGTGAAATATATTGTATTCTAGGCATCAGGTGGATTTGATGCTGCCTCATACTCTAACTGGAAATTCAAGGTGTTGAATTTCAAATGAAGATAAGAAACTTGGATGATAAACAAAATCAGGAAAAAGTTTATTTATTGAAATATGTTTATCATTTCATTGACAGTGATATAGTTCAAACTTATTATAATCAGATAAAAAAGAATCATTTACACATTTGGAATATTTATTGAATCTTTTAAAGGCATTATTTTATAAACAATGATTTCAAATTCCCATTTCCCTAAAATCTTTGTGGTTTGCTGAGAGGTTGAAGAAGAGGTTGAAGTTCTATTAAAAATAGGATTCATAAATGCATTTCTTCATCTTAATATGGGTAATT
Organism: Cryptotis parvus; assembly: GCA_021461705.1. Classification (NCBI taxonomy): domain Eukaryota; kingdom Metazoa; phylum Chordata; class Mammalia; order Eulipotyphla; family Soricidae; genus Cryptotis; species Cryptotis parvus. The sequence continues at coordinate 46,589 of JAJIBD010012732.1, read as the reverse complement.
GTGCAACTCTGTATCGTTTGTATTTTTATGATACCCTTTATTTAACAGTTGCCTTATTTTCACTCATCATGGGTTCCATAAAAATCAGAACTTTTTTTTTTTTTTAAGTATTTTATTATACCACCGTGAGATATACAAATAAAAAGATATACAATTAAAAAGTTCATGTTTGGGTTTTGGTCATACAGTGTTTCAGCACCCGTCCCTCCACCAGTGCCCATCTCCCACCACCAACATCCCGGTTCCCTCCCCTTCCCCAGCCCTGCTCCATGGCAGGTTCTTTATTTCTTTCCCTTTCTCTCTCTCTTTCTCTTTTCCTTCCCTTCCAGACTATGGATTACAGAACATACATTAAAAGGTTGTCATTTGTATCCTTTTGCCTCTATTTAATGCTCAGTTCTAGGTTGGCATTAGTACCCTCGACTATTGTTAGCCCCCTGTTCCATTTTCTGTCTTACCTAAACTCTGACTCCCACACGTTTGTGATAATCTCCACCTTTGACAAGACCTCCTGATATATGTTTCACTTGACCTTGGATATTGGTATCATAATATGTACATATATATTTATGCCATGCAAATAAATGCAGTCATTCTGTATCTGTCTCTCTCCTTCTGGCTAATTTCACTCAACATAATCTTCTCCATGTCCATCCATTTATAGGCAAATTTTATAACTTCATTTTTCCTAACAGCTGCATAGTATTCCATTGTGTAGATGTACCAAAGCTTCTTTATCCAGTCATCGATTTTCGGGCACTCTGGTTGCTTCCCAGATTCTGGCTATTGTGAATAATGCTGCTATGAACATAAAAGTAGGGATGGTGTTTCCGCTGCGTATTTTTGGTTTCCCAGAGTAGATTCCCAGGAGTGGTATGGCTGGGTCAAATGGGAGTTCAATTTCTAGTCTTTGGAGGAAAGTCCATATTGAAAAATCAGAACTTTTTGCTACAATGAAAATAGGACTGGAGACACTGCCAAAAAATTTCATGCAATTGAAAAAGAGGTATGAAGAGAGTGAAAGCAGAAAGAAGGGGGGGAGAATGAGGAACAGGAAGAGGTAGAGGAAGAGGAAGAGAAGGAAGGAAGGAAGGAAAAGAAGAACAAGGACAAGAAACACAAGAAGAAGGAGGAGGAGGAAAAAGAAGAGGAAGAAGAGGAAGAAGGAGGAAGAGGAAAAAGAAGACAAAGATGACAAAGAAGACGATGATGACGACGAAGGAGAAGAAGATGACGACGATGGTGAAGATGAAGAAGATGAAGAAGGAAGATGAAGAAGGAAGATGAAAATGAAGAAGTAGAAGATGAAAAAGATGATGATGAAGACAGACGAAGATGAAGAGGAAGAAGACGCACGAAGATGAAGAAAAGAAGAAGACGAAGAAGAAGAAGGAGGAGGAGAAGGAGGAGGAGGAGATGGAGAAGAAGATGACAGAGAAGAGGAAGAAGGAAAAAGAGAGAAAAAGTTCCTGCCATAGGACCCAGTGCGTGGAAGGGAGGGAAACTGAGAACACTGGTTGGGGACGTTCTGGTGGGAAATGTACACTGGGGAAGGGATGGGTGTTGGAACACTGTATGAATGAAGCCCAGGGAGGAGCAACTTTGTAGAAAAAGAAAGATGACTGATCTTTAATAAACATTTTAAAGGAAAAAAATGGAAAAAGATATCACTGTAGGCACTGAAGAAACAGGCAATATTGTTACTGGATAATTAAACTCATAACAAATGAGTAATTGTGATAAGTTAAAAAGATTAAAGACATTGATTAAATCCTTGACACAGTAGATATAAATAAATGGATGCAAACAGTTTCTGATGAAAAATGAATTATTTTATCTTTAAAAAGAGGAAGGAGAGTTGATAGAAATGGTGTGAGGAAGGTTGAGGAGGTTAAGTGATGGAGACAACAAAGCCCACAGACACTTGGGTGAGCTGATGACCAAACAGAGCTGAGGAAAGAGGTAGATGGATGCGCATCTTGCCATTGTCCTCACTCTCTCTCTCTTTAAAAATATTAGTAACAATTATGGACCTCAGTTCCTTGACCACTGTGAGATATACAATTACAAAGATGTTCATGTTTGGGTTTTGGTCATACAGTATTCCAGCACCCATCCCTCCACCAGTGCCCATTTCCCACCACCAATGTTCCTGATTCCCTCCCGCTCCCTGAGCCTAACTCTATGGCAGGTTCTTTATCTCTTTTCTCTTTCACTTTCTCATTCTCTTTTCTCTCTTCCTTCTCTTACACATTGTGGATTGCCATACTCTTACTTGTTGTAGATCAATAATTCCTTGATTTGTCAGACATTTTGACAACCAAGCTATTCTATCTTGTACCTTGAATTGTACTGGTAGCAGAATAAACTGCACCTTTAAGAGGAACTGTGGGTGGTAACTAGTACTTGGGGGCTGCAGATGGGTGCTTCTAGAGTATTTGACCAACCAGAGGAGATGTTCTCTGTGACCCTGTGGTTTTTCTTAAGGTAAATCCCAAGTTGTTTGGAGAAACTAAACTGGGAGCCCCACTACAACGATGTGCACTCCATGTCTTCTAGGTCTGTGTGTTGCTAATGTGCAATACCTGCAGATGTTTGAAGATCACTTTCTGGTCATAAACAATGTCACAGGAGCCAGCTGAGAGGACCGTTTCCAACTCTTAGTCTCCAGTACATAAGTCTGTAAATGTTTGGTACTACAAAACAAAAAACAACCAATGTGTGTCACTAGAAGAGTAAAATGATAAATCTGAGGTAAAAGCAGTGCACACATTTCACGTCAGTGCAGAGGGAGTTGAACACTCGGTGTAGAGAAGGCTTGAAGGGGAAGGAGGTTTGGGCGAAGGATGGAGAAGTGAGAGACTAAAAATATAGTAACTAATACATCAGACAGGAAAGATGAGTGGAAGTATAGGTGAGAATAAATAGCATGTTTCCATTGGAATGAGGATGAGAAGTCTATTTGGTGATTCCCTACAAATGCACAGTAAATTTGTTGTGCCAGGATAGCGGTGGAGGAATGTGGAATGATTATTCAATAAGTTTTATCTATTCCTTTTTAAAAGAATTGTAGGTTCAGGCAACATAGTTGTAATAGTGTTAACACTTAAGCTTTTGGTAAGTAAAGTAACTGCACCTACACCAAGTACCCAAGGACCCCCCCACACCACAACCACCACCGCTGTCACTTCTAGTCTGCCTTTTCCTCCTAAAAAACACATTAACCAAGTCTGCAGAAAAGTCTAACTGTTCGTTTTCATTTGATTCTGTATAATCCTTTGCTTTGTTTATTTTTACCACCACATGGGACTGTGATCATCTGGCTTTTATCCTTCTCCCTTTGACTAATATGTTGCAATATGAATTTGGCTATGTTTTTTAAAATATTTTTCTTATTTTCTGATATAACCCTATATTGCTACATTCTTTTACTTTTCCCCATAAACTTGGTTAGTATGTGTTCTCACTGAATTTGTTTCCAGGAATCTTAATTTATTTTTTACTCCTCTTTGTAATAATAGTGTGTTGTTTAACATACAAGTGAATAATAGTATGATTTTTCAGCTTTCTGTTTAAGATTTATTTCCATCTTCAAAGTGTTATGATTTGAGAGGATACTCGTATGTATTTTTTTTAAATTTTATTTATTGTGACTGGTTTTATGTCGAGTTGGCGAATATATGAATATATCCAAATAAGAGTGTTACATTCTCTTGATCTATTGATCACTTAATCAGTATATAATGTCCACTGCTATTCTATTCTTTACTTTTTTCTTTTTCTTCTTCTTCTTCTTTTTTTTTTTTTTTTTGCTTTTTGGGTAACAACCGGTGATACTCATGGGTTACTTCCTGGCTCTGGCTCTACACTCAGGAATTACTCCTGGCGTCAGAGAGTCTCCATAGGGCAGTTCTGGATGACAATTTCCTCCCATGTTTTTTATGTTTAGAATAGTCTCCTAGAAGTTCTTGTCAAACGTGGAATCTACCAAAAACGTGTGGGAGTCAGAGGCTAGGTAAGACAGAGAAGGGAACAGTGTGCTAATAATTGTCAAAAGTGCTAAAACCAACCTAGAACTGGGCATTGACTACAGGCAAAAACATACACATGATAACCTCTAAATGTATGTATTGCAACACACAGTGTATAAGAGAAGGGAGAGAGAGAGAGAGAAAGAGAGAACAGGAGAAAAATGATAAAGAACCTGCCATACAGGCAATCTAGGGGATGGGGGAGGGAATTGGGGACATTGGTGGTGGGAAATGGACACTGGTGGAAGGATGAGTGCTGGAACACTGTAAGACTGAAATACAAACATGAACATCTTTGTTATTGTATATCTCACGGTGGTATAATATATTAAAAAGGAATAGTCTCATAGAGGTAAATCCTGAGATAGTATCCACCTTCCCCCCAGTAGAAACTTGGTAGCAATGAATAAAACAGAAAAGGCAGAAAAGAAGCTAAAAACAACTCGATAAAAAGAAGGAAGGAAAGAAAGAAAGAAAAAAAGAAGAATGAAAGGAAGGAAGAAAGTAAAAAGAAGGAAGAAAGGGAAGGAAGGAAGAGAAAGAAAGAAAGGAAGGAAGGAAGGAAGGAAGAAAGGAAGGAAGGAAGGAAGGAAAGAAAAGAAAGAAAGAAAGAAAGGAAGGAAGGAAGGAACGAAGGAAGAAAGAAAGAAAAGAAAGAAAGAAAGGAAAGAAAGAAAGAAAGAAAGAAAGGAGGAAAGAAAGAAAGAAAGAAAGAGAGAGTATAGACTCAGCTGGGGTCCTTACCTCAGACTGTTCTGTTGAGAGGCTCAAGATTGAATGATACCAAAAGGTTGTCCCACATTAAGATTTGGAATCTAGTTGTGTGTCTCCCAGAGTAGGTTAACTGTTGTCTGTGGATAAGTTATAGTGCAAATATATGACTTCACAGGCTTCTCTGAGCTGACTCTAGCGGCCAAGGTGAATCAATGAGGAAACAAAGCTGTATGGAAACTAACTACCAGACCCAGTGACATCTGTAGGATGTACCATTCACCAGCAAAGTGAATGGTACAGGACATTCACTCTATCTTATTCCCCAGACATTGTGGAAGCTAAGAGTAGTCCAAGTACTTTGTGTGTCTGGTTCTGAAACATTTTCTAAGAGACTTTCACTTGGGGTTGTTTATTCATCAAAGTCGAGTTACTTTGCTTCAGATTCCAAAGTTACTGTGGGTATTAAAAGGTTATCATAAAATTATTCTATTTTTTTTCTCAATGAAGAAACTTAGTCATTAATGATTAACCTGAACACTCCTTTAAACTGAGCTCACAAAAAGGAAAGACCGTATAACTGCACCTTAATGCTATTCCAGCCATGGGAATTTTAAGCATAATATGTCTATTTTTCTACTTGGGAAGAAGCTGGGCACAGGAGCAAACGTAAGTGAAGGTTCCCATTTTTACTTGCAAGCGTTTGTGTAGTAAAGGAAGTAGAATTTAGTTAATGCCCTAAAAATTTAACTTCCTATTTCAAAATATTAACTACCTACTTCTGAAAAAGTCTACTTTTATCTATTGTTCAATGCTGTTAACTAGTTAGGTTTGATTTGTATCTAGCTATGATTTCTATCTTGGTACAAGATGGTACTCCTGTACCTAAGAAGAGTAACTTGCCGATGAGTATTTTGTTTTGGGGTGACAGAATAGCTATTCCTTCCCCAGCAATTCTTGCCTCCCAAGCACTGCTAGGGTGACCAGGGTGGTCAATGCCACCACGGAATCTGAGTAGCACTAAAGTCAGGGACCTCCAATTGAATCACTGGCTCAGGTGACTGAGTATCACTGGGAGCCGCTGCAATACCTCTTCAGCAGCATTCGTGGGTCTCTCTCAAATTAAACAAATGAAAAATGATTATCTAAAGATGGAAACATAATCCCTAGCTCCGTTTCTTTCTTTTTATTTTTCTTCTTCTTTTTTTTTTTTTTTTTTTTGCTTTTTGTGTCACACCTGGTGATGCTCAGGGGCTACTCCTGGCTCTGCACTCAGAAATTACTCCTGGCGGTGCTCGGGGACCATATGGGATGCCGGGATCGAACCCAGGCTGTCACAGGCCGGCTGCCTGCAACGCAAACGCCCTACCCAGTGGGCTATCGCTCCGGCCCCTAGCTTCCGTTTCTTTAGAGGACTATTAAACATTCCCCAGTTTCTGGTGAACCAACTGCCTTTTCTCTAACTCCATAAAAAAGCATCTTCTTGGGGGTCTGCTAGTTTTATCATAGAAAAATCACATTTTAAGAAATAAAATATATATTGCCAAGGGCACGAATCATTGATTAATTAACTTGCTTATCTCAGGTACAAAATGTCTAAATATTGTTTTATTAGCAGAATATCTCTACAATTTCATTCTTTCAACAGGTATGTTGTCTTTGCACCCTAAATTGTTCTGTGTCGATGCCTCTGAAAATGTAGTGATTCAAGTTCATGGATACACAGAACCATTTGTTGTGTCCGTTGCTATTAAAAGTTATCCTGACAAGCGTTTAACATATTCCCTTGGGGAAGTTAGTTTGTCTCAGAAAATAAATTCCAAGGCTCTGCAAGCTTAATTGTATGTATTTTTCTCCCTATCTCCTTCATATATCTAATTCCTCTTTGTTAAACACATGCACGATGTACTCATCTGTTGTATATATGTAGATAAATATATGATACATAATACATAAGTATGTGCACTGGTTGTTGAAAGGGAAAATGCCACATGTTTACATAGTTGGGTCAGAATAAAACGCTAAATAAAGAATTTTCTTTTGCCTTGGGGGTCATCAACATATACACAAGTTTGAGTGTTTCAGATAAAGGTTATTATGTGGCTGAAAACTAATCTAATTTTTAAAATATCTCAAAATTACATGATGAATGCTAGGGAAAGATTATTTATATATCAAAATTTTATATGATATTAGAAGGAAAATACATCTGGAGAGAGACATATATTGTTGTATCTCTTGTTCCAAAATAATTATAGAATTGAGAACATTCTGAACATATATTTTACTAAATTATCCTAATAGTTTAGGAAACACTATATTCTAGAAAATCTTTTTCCTAAAATATATATCAAAGCGAATAATTTTTCAGACAACTCTATAAAGCATATATATGAAATAAATATCCATAAACCTATTAGAATAGCATTACTGACCATAACAGTGTGTCTGAAATGGGCCACATAGTGTCATACATTAATATTATTTTTAACAGGTAGAATCACGAGATTTGCCTGGAGGGGCAACTGCCGTTTCACACGTGTACTTAGAGGTTATATGTGCTCATTTTTCAAAAACAACAAAAAATTCCACTACGTTATGATAATGGATATATCTTCATTGAGACAGATAAATCTAGTTACTCTCAAGATGATTCAGGTAGTGGGGGGTATTTATTTGTTTTTATTATAGTTGAGAAATTTCAGTGCACTGGAGAAAAATGTGTATTTAGCCTTTTTTAGATTAAAAGCCCTGTATATATCAACCAGTCCTCTTCCATTTCCTGATTCTGGGCCAGTATTTCCTTGGTGAGAATAAACTCATTTTCTTTCTCTTTACAATGGAAGTAAATATTTCCATTCATCTTTTACAAATGATGTTTCTATTTCATTCTTTCTTTTTGAGCAGTATGCACCGGTGATAGGGGTGCAATGCAAGCAGTGGCTGGGATCCAACACTGTTCTCCTGTGCTCAGACAGGACTCCAGTCCTTTGATCTATCTTCAGGCTCAATTTCACTTTCTCAATTTCACTTTCACTTTGAAAAGTGAAAATTTTTCAAATTTTGAAAATTTGAAAATTTTTTACTTTTCAAAGTTTTGAACTAAATTGCCAAAACCTTCTAGCAATGTTTTCCTTTCTACCACCATTAAAATCGTTTCAGTCATCCACCCCCACAAATAGTTTGGGGGTATAGTATGTTACCACCATTAAAATCGTTTCAGTCATCCCCACACCCCCCTCCCCCATAAATTTCTTCTTACAGTGAACTCATAGCAAGGAAAGAAAGTTCAGTTATGAAACATTCTTAAAGAGAATGATTGTGATAATGATGCTAGCTAGGGAGAGATAATACTCATCTCCACCCACATTCTAGCAGCAGAACAAGAGCCCTCTGGTTACTCACCTAACTGCACATTCTCAGATTTGTTTTGCAATGCTTTGTTGCTTCTGTTGCTAAGACTTTTGGTCCAGGATTCCTTGTCTATAAAAACAGTATTCTTTGTGTTTACCCTTCTTTTATATAACTGGCTTAAAATACAAAAAGTAAATTTATATCACCTGAATCATATTTTTATACCCAAATAGAAATATTTAAGAGAACCTACTGAGGACTTTTGTGAAAAAAAATGATTTCAACATTAACAGTGTTTCTATCAATATTTAATTATTTTGTCACTCAAATATAAATTTTATATTTTCTTAATTTTAAGTTTCATGGTCACATACTCTAGGCCTATTAACAGTATTCTCACTCATTATTAGTTGAAATGGTTTTCCATAATCTCTTTTGTTTTACAGTAAAAGTTAGAGCTTATACATTGGATGAAGACCTAAAGCCATCTCCAAGAGAAGTTATCTTAACTTTCATAGTGAGTATAGCAGTGATTTAAATTTATTTCTTCTTTTTGAGATTTTATTTGGGCACCATGAAATATAATGCTGTTAATAACTTAGGTTCAGACATAGAGACATTCCAATTCTACAGCCACAGTGACAGAATCCTTCCACTAATGTCTTAAGGTCTTCTCTCCCCCTGCTCCCAATACACCCAGTTCCCTCTTAGCAAGCTTTAAAAAATTATTTTATTACTATACTTAAGTTACATATCTGCAATGGTGTCAATATGAGTGGTTTTGTTTTTTTTTAAAATTTTAATTAAACCCTATGGAGTTCCTGGGGGAAAAGCAAAAGGCTTGGTCAGCACCTGGTCGTGTCCTACAAAGCTCCTAGGGCCTGCTTGCCATGCAGGCGGTGCCCCTGCTGGACTCGGAGCAAGGATTGGGGACCTACAAGGATTATGTAGACAGTTGAGACTACATAAAACTAAGAAACCTCTGCGCCTCAAAAGAACTGGTGACCAAGATACCACGACATCTATCCCACTTAATGGGACAAATTATTCACCCAATACCCATAAGTGGTTAATATCCAAGATAAGTATGACAATGGTAAAACTTCACAAGAAAATACCATCTTACCCTGTCAGAAAATGGGGAGATGAACTGAACAGAAACTTCCTCAAACAAGAAATTCAAATGGCCAAAAGGCATATGAAATGATGCTCTTCACTAATAATCATGGAGATGCAAATCAAAGCAACAATGAGATTTCATTTCAAAGCACAGAGACTGGCACACATCAAAAAGAGCAAGAACAACCAGTGCTGGTGCAGATGCAAGGAGAAAGACACTCTCATTCACTGCTGGTAGGAATGCCAACTGCTCCAGCTTTATTGAAAACAATATGAACATCCCTTAAAAAAAAGCTAGAAATTGATCTCCCATTTACCAGTAATTCTACTTCTATGAATGTACCCTGGGGGCCCAAAACACACAGCAGAAACACCATCTGCACCTCTATGTTCACTGCAGAACTATTCACAGTAGCCAGAATCTGGAAACAACCTGAGTGTCAGAGAATAGATGACTGGATGAAGAAACTATGGTACATCTATACAATAGAATACTATGCAGAAACAGTTCAGAGTGAGAGAGTGGCAGCTTTTGATATTTTACTTTCCATCAAGAGATATTGTCTGGCACAGATAGGTTCAGGTTCAGGTAGTTTTGAAGTAAAGGTAAATGGCTCCACACAGCTTATGGAGTTCTTGTTAGAAATCCCCATGGAGAGGAGACATTTAGAGGTCAGAGACCATTGCCATGATATTTCTTATGGATTATGAGTTGATCCTGAATATGACAGGGAGCCAAGGAAACCTGTTTGGCACAGCACGATAATGTGTGTTAAGGGCATTCTAGAAGTCTCACTCCGGGAGCATGAAAGTGAAGAAGTTCAACACTCCTGGAATATTTATCCTTCTGGTTGTTCTAAATCCTTCAAAGTCTTTTTTTAAGTGCTTTAGTCTTTGTCAGGTACTGTTAATATTCACTAGCTTACTTGACTGGTGGACAATCCCAGCCTCAACACTTTGTGGATGTAGCTGTACCTCATTTCAATGTAGTTTCTTAGAGAATACATCTATCGGGATGATCCATCATATTCTGTTCTGTATGTATGAACTCATATTTTTTGGTTGGCTGAAAAAGTAAAACTCATTTTTTTTTTTTACCTGTAGGACCCAGAAGGGACAGAAACTTCCATGGTAGGAAATAATGCAAATCCTGGAATTGTCACGTTCCCTGATTTCAAAATTCCATCATATCCTAAGTATTTTGAGTTATTTGTTGTTAATGTTCTTTTTCGTTTAAAAGCAGTAGATATACCTGATGTATCTGAGTTTATGGCATGGACTTGTGGAGGCATTTATATATAACCAAAAGTAGATGACTGTAAAAAAGTTTATTTTTGACTATTTATCAGGCCCGGTGAGTGACCTTTCTGATCTTACTACACGGACATCTGCATGGGTCCCTCTATGGCAGGGCAGGGGCCTGACAGAACATAAACATAAAAGTGCCTGCCATAGAGGCAGGCAGCAGAGGGGTGGGAGGTAGGCAGGGTAGTAGTGGCTGAAGGGAAACTGGGTATACTGATTATGTAAAATGTACACTGGTGTGGGCCGGAGCGATAGTCCAGTGGGTAAGGCGTTTGCCTTGCATGCAGCCGACCCGGGTTCGATCCCCGGCATCCCATATGGTCCCTGAGCACTGTCAGGAGTAATTCCTGAGTGCAGAGCCAGGACTAACCCATGAGTATTGCCATGTGTGACAAAAAAGCAAAAAAAAAATGTACACTGGTGAAAGGAAGGGTGATAGAATGTTATGTAACTGAAACACAATTATGAACAACTTTTTGATTGTGTATCTCACTATGATTCGATATTTAAAACAGTTTCCCATAATAAAATAGAAATTAAATATCAAAAAGAAAATTATCCAGGCAGTGGATGCTGTGAGAGACAGATACTGAGCCCAATTTTCTGAGACTTTCATAGAAGAGAAATAAAGTTGCAAAGGACTATGTCCTCTAGAATTTGTTAAAGAGTCTATAAAAACTTTCAAATTACTTTAGGCAATAATTTCTAGGACATTCTGAAATACACACTGGTAATATCATGTTGCATAATGTCCTGAAAACATTAAACTTCAACATAGAGGGAATCTCTCCCTGTTGAGGCTCATCAGTAAATGCACGAGATGACAGCATACTACTGAGAGTGTACCACCTACATGGCAGAGCCTGGCAAGCTACCTACCTGTGTTGCATTTGATAGGCCAAAAACCAGTAACAATTATAGACCTCATTCCCATGACCTGAACAAATGGTTTGAGGCTCTTTGTGTTCCTGGAGTGAGCAGATGCCTTTGGGCTACACTTGCTTGAGACAGGATGTATAGAGATGTTACTGGTGCCTGCTCAAGCGAATTGATGAACAATGGGAAGACAAGTAATACTAGTGATAGAGAGGAAATTAACATTCATGAATCCTCCCACCCATTTGTGCCAAGAACTCAGTTCCTTGATCATTTTTTAATTTTTTATTAAATCACAGTATAATTGATCATTACAAAACTGTTCATGATTGAGTTTAAGTCATATACTATTACATATGATTGATTCAGTTTTGATCCTAAGCATCCCATATGGTTCCCTGAGCACAGCCAGGAGCAATTGCTGATTGCAGAGCCAGGAGTAACCCCCGAGCATTGCGGGTGTGAACCAAAAAGCCAGACCAAAAAAAATTAACACTCATCCCTCCTCCAGTGCACATTTCCCAACACCCGGACCCCCAGTTTCCCTCCCTCCTATTCCCCTATCTCCCTCCAAATGCCACCTGCCCCTATGACAGGCACTGTCTCTCTCTATCTCTCTTTCTCTCTCTCTTTCGTGCTTTGTGGTTTGCAATACAGACACTGAAGAGTTATCATTTGTATCCCTTTACCTACTTTCAGCACTCAGTTCTAGTACAGCAGCACACAGTTCTTATCCAGAGTGTTCATGACTGCACTCATTTGTACAATATTAAAAAAACTATAATATTAGACTAAAACCTCAAGACAGAAGAGTAGAAATAAGGAAGGAGGAGTGTTCACAGTTGTAAGCTTGCCTCAAGTGCTGTGGAGAAGGCAGTGGGATAGAGAAGTGACCGCTCTGACAAAGATAGTTTGAAGTGACCACTCTGGATAATCATTTTCTTTTTCAAGATAAGAATGTGAAAGATCAGAAAAATTTATAGGCCTATTCAGGTCATGTAGACTTGAAACAGAAAGCTGAAATGAGAACCCATATCTACTTGGTGGTTAGAGCGCTCTTTCTCTTATCCCCACTGTCCCTCTAAAAATTATTTTGGAGGCTGGTCATGTAGCTCAAGGGTAGATTATATGCATTGCATGTGTGAAGTCTTGTATTCCATTCCTGACACTGAAAAAAAATTTTTTTTACACTAGCTTGGAGTTGTCAAGTCTTCAAACCTGTATTTGAGCATTTCAAGCTTCATATTATCAAATGATCCTAAAAACATAATCCATATTTTATGTCATAAAATATATTACATGGCATCTAGTAATATGATTGAATTTCCTAATTGGTTGGGTGATCAATTCCTTTAAATCTAAACATTTTCCAGCTAAATATGTACTTTGTATACTAGAGAATGTGTAACAAGAAAAAAAATTACAGTATGCATACAACTCTTCTTAAAATGAATATTTTTAACTATAATTTTAAAAACATTTCAGATATGTTATATTAGATCATCCATAAATCTGACAGCAGTCGTTATCCTATCACACAGGATTGTGGCCAAGAATAATCAATAAAAGAGCCAGAATAATCAATAAAATCCCAACTCTATTGTATGGCCCCGGGCAAATGAATTCATCTATCTTGGCCTCATTTTTCTGATGATAACTTGAAATAATAGCATAATGTATTCTTAAATATTTGTGTGATGACTGAATGAGTTGACAAATAAAACAATGAACACAATGCTTGATCTTTACTAAGAGCTCATTTGAACAGTAGATATAATCAGTGGGTGAATTAAAGAGCTATATTTTGATGAGACATACTTTTTATTGCTTTTTTTTCCCCACAGGTATGGCTTATGGACAATTAAAGCTAAGCTCAGAGAGAACTTCACTACAACAGCGACTACACAATTTGAAATTAAGCCATACGGTAATGTCCTGAAAAAGTAATGAAACTGGAACACCCTCTGACATGATTAAACTCTGTACTTGGAACTACTTACTTAAGTCTCTTGGACTTCAGTCATAAAGTTCTTACTCTGTTACAGTGGTGGCTTCTTATCTCCGACAGAGAGAGAAGCTGCTAAACAGTGAGATACTTGCTTTGCCTTTCCCACCTTCTCTGATCATCTTGAGGCCAAGTCTCCCTTCTCCTTTTTGGTTTAGTTCTCATTTAAAAACCAATTGTACTCTACAGAAATAATGAAGATGCCTTGGCCCATTTAAGAGTTTGAGATTCATTTCATAATTTTAATGAAGTGAAAGAGAATCTCTAAACACCAGATAGGCTAATGAATCAACTTATTTCACTATAATGAACATCTATGAACACTCTCAAGCACTATATGAAAGTCAGGAAAATACTTTACGTAATAAACAACACTGAGGGGCCGGAGAGATAGTCCAGCGGGTAGGATGTTTGCCTTGCACGTGGCTGGCCAGTACCGGCCTGGGTTCGAACCCCGGCATCCCATATGGTCCCTCGAGCACCACCAGGAGTGATTCCTGAGTGCAGAGCCAGGAGAAACCCCTGAGCATTGCCAGGTATGACTCCAAAAAAAGCAAATAAATAAATAAATAAATAAACAACACTGAGTCTTGTCCTTATGGAGATCAAACTCTTGATAGTAGCACATCAAAACCTGCTTTCTAAAGAAATTTCATGCTGAATGAGATTAATGAAGATAGCATTATTAGAGGAAAGATGGGGTTCATCTTTACAGGATGATAAAGAGGCTTCACATGTGTATGAATAGTTGCAGTAACAAGAAGTTATTACTGTTACTAATATTTACAACATTTCTACTTGAATAGCAGTTATCATTGCAAGTGTATTTTTGCCTTTATTTGTTTTCAGAATCATTAAACTTGATCTCAATAGAACCAGAGAGCAATGTTATTACCTATGAAAACTTAGAGGATTTCAAGATTAATATAAAATTTGGGTAAGAAATTTTTTATTATCTGATTCAACAAGCTTCTGAATGCAAACACATTTAATTTTGGGAGTAAGTCAGAAATGATGATTACCAGCAGGTTTTGTCCTGAAAAAGACTGAGATTCAAAATTAAAAATAATATGAGTAGAGATAACTGCAATAATCACTGTAGATGAGTTCAATACTTATCTGAAGTATAATTGTTGAGTTGGTTCATGTAGGTGTTTTATAATTATATAATTACATAATTATATAATAAATAGTAAAAAGATTGGATATCACACTATTCAGGTGACTACAATTGCTCAGGTAGTGAGATATGATAATAAAAAATCTAGGTTTTTTATTGTGGTAGTTAATATTAATCAATGGTATAATTCAATGATCTAAAGTCATTCTAGAATTTATTAAACAGGTCCAGAAATCATACTTGCAGCTGCATACTTGCAGCTAATAAGAACACTGCTTTGCTATTTTATATTTAAACAGAAAGTTCATGCTTCCTTTCAATCAAAAGGTATATATTGGCTAATGTACCAACAATTTGCCTTCAGTACATTTAGCAACAACTAAACTTAGTTCTGCACTAACTTGTTATGAACTTAAAATACATGGGAGCAGAATAAGTTCTTTCCATCACCTTGGGACTCCAAGTTGCTCATTTGTCAACATTAATAGAAATGTCAACTTTAGTCCACCAGAAATGCTATGGACTCTGAGTGTCCACACTGTTTCCAGAGAAAAAAAGCAAATTTCATATGGTTAAATTTGATCTCACTAGCACAATTACTAGTGAGGAATTGTGCAAAGGAGTTATAGAAAAGGAGTTAAGGGATGAAAAGATGGTACAGGAATCAGGGCACTTGCTTTGCAAGCTATTGGCTCCTGTTTGATTCCCCAGCACTGCATGTGGGTCCCCTGAGCATAAGCCAGGTGATAGCCAGAACAGTCAAGGTGTGATTTCTCCTCAGACCCCCCCAAAACCCCAAAAACAATAACAAAACAAAAAAGAGGATTAATCATATTTTCTTTGAACAAATATCATGATAGGTTTCCTGGTGACGGGGACGTTTCTTACTCTTTTGCAATAAGAGAAGATTTTAATGACAATGAAAAAGAAACATTGCTTGCAGGAATAGAAAAGATAAAGGTAAGAAGAATTAAATCAATCTTTACAGAAAGAGAATTGAGGCAACTAACAAGAATACATAGACTAAAAGTGGACTTTCTCCTCCAAGTGTTCATAGAACTAAACTAAGTCAACAATAGGTTGGGTTTTGGAAATATATATATATGATATATATGTATATATTATATATATTGTATATATATAAGACAAGCTTCCAAAACTTGCTTTCTAAAGAAATTTCATCATTTTGTGAACTTGATATCCAGCACTTTATATATGGGTTCTCATATTCTCAATGATTAGTCACCAGAGATTTTTTGGTCCCATCAAAATCTTCTTTTCTGGGTTCTGCAACCTGCCTGCAGTATGAAGGGTTAAATATAATGATTTAAATAACTACAATGCTCTTTTTTTTTGGTTGCGGGGGGGGGTGGTTTGGGCCACACCCAGCAATGGTCAGATGTTACTCCTGACCATTGCTGGCAGGGCTCAGGGATCATGTGGGATGCCAAGGATTGAACCTCAATGGGCCATAGGCAAGGCAAATGCCCTGCTCATTGCACTGTTTCTTATGCCCCCTCACAGTTCCATTTTCACGTGAAGATTTTGCAGACTGATATAGGAGAATTGTGGTAGTTCTCTGTGTGTTCTATAATTTATTACATCGTCCTTTTAATTCTCTTTTGAAAAACAGCTGATTAATGGAACTGCACAAATCTCTTTTAATACTACAAAGGAAATTAAAAAGATAAATAAAAGTGTAAAAGATTTAAATAATAAATACCTTGATATTTTCGTGGAAATGCCAACAAGTAAGTTCCTTGAGTGATTTATAAATTCTTTTCTAATTGCTTTTCCTTATTTCTATTATTTCCTCCTTTTCCTTTTCTGTTCTTTTGTTTTACTCTGATCCAGGTCACAGGTACCGGTTGGGTTGTGGCCCATACACATTTGATTGTGATGCACACCAATTCATAGTTCTGGTCTTGACATGCATGCGCTTAGCCTTGGGGCTAACTCAGGGTCATGCATATTAGTTTTGGCACAACATGTGAAATTTCTGGTAATATCTGCTCTGGGGTCATCTTATAGCTCTTCCACATTAAAAAGCTTAAATTTTAATCAGTAACTGATACTGATTTGGTATTTGGCAAGTACATTTGCACTATCAAAATACTATCCATGAGTTCATAGAAATGGAATGTTCATTAAAAGATTCTTCCTATAATAGTGACCCACCATATCATGCTTGCAAAAGATAGCCTATCATTACAAAGAATAAGCTATGATGATACCTGGAAATTTTACCTACACAAAACAAATGACAGTAAAATTAATAAAATTATGAAAACTTCATTGTCATTTGAATCCCTTCTTAAAATTTTAATGAGTTATCACACAGTCTTTTATCATACTATCTAGAACAGCCTTGGAAATGATAACAAACTGTGAGAACGTATTTCAATGATGCTTCCCACAAGAATATGTGCACTTCAGGACATGAGAGTGTGTCTATTATTCAAAGAGAAATGAGATGAATTATTTGATAAATTGAATTATCTGGACAAGAACACTGTTGTGGAAACCGATGAGTGGAAGTCTTAACCTCCTGAGAAACACACTTTATTGTTTCTTGAAGGAATCATGTTCTTTCAGGATGAGCAGAGATATCATCCAAATATAGATGGGCAATTCTTTATTAAATAACCAGGGAATAAATAAATGATTTAGTCTTAACCAAATGAAGAAAGGCAAAGAGTGAGGGAAAAGTAGCATGGAGATGTTACATTGTATGTGCCATATTTTCAGAGTAATACATGTTATTCTACCAGATCCCATCAGCCCTGGAAGAAGCATAACTGGTATCAAATACCACATCCTGCCCTACAATCTGGCTTTGGTAACTACTCCTCTTTTCCTGAAGCCTGGGATTCCATTTTCTGTCAAGGTGAGATGACTAAAAAAATCGAATATGGTGAATTTTGAGTATGTGGAGGGAGAGGGTTTCTGAGAGCTGTTGCTGATTTGTGGACTACAAGATAGATAATAAAATGGAGAAGAGATTGAGGGGTGAAGAGTAGGACAAGGCATTAATAAAGACTGTACCTCAAAAGGAATGGAAATGGTAACAACAATTGTCTAGATACCTGTCCAGCAATAATTTTAACAACCCATGTCAATCTCTAATCTAACAATTTAGTCACCAGACTTTGAACTGAATGTAGTTATATATAGAAAGTCATCAGACTCTGAAGTGATGCAAATATATATTTTTCACCAGTCACCTGTATCACCTGTCTTTCTGTTCATCGATTTGCTCAAGTGGGCGTTTTCCATTCGATTTTCCATGGAATCACAGTAACGATTCCATTCATTGAGAACGAGGTCCATTATTGTTACTGTTTTGGCATATCGAATACACCACGGGTAGCCTGCCAGGTTCTGCTGTGGCACTGGGTTCATCCCTGGAGGCCCAGTCTTTTTCTATGTCAGACCATCAACCATCCAGGGCCCACGGGCAGAGCCCTGTGGGGTATAGACAAGTCTGTCTCCTGTCTGCCACCTGCTGTCACAGCTGGGCACCGCAGCCAAACCTGCAACACCTTGAGGGGCAGGATATATTTTTATATATAAAATATATGATATAGTATCATATATATCATACATATGTATTATATACACATATACTATATGCAGATATGTAATATATTATATACATATTGTATTTAAATATATACAATTTATGTATATGATGTGTGTATATATGTATATGTATATGTGTATCTACAGATGCAGATACACCAGGAAGAGCAGATACCAGCTCTCCCCATTGGATATATCTCCAAATTACCATGAATATTACACCCACCCCTCTGAGAGAACCCAGCAAGCTATTGAGAGTATACCATCTGCAAGGCAGAGCCTGGCAAGCTGTCCAATGTGCATTCAATATGACAAAACCAGTAATAAAAATGTTTATCTTCCTGACCCTGAAAGAGCCCTTAATACAGCAGCACTAAGAAGGACGAACAGAAGTGCCTGATAAAATTTCAAGGCCAAACTAGGCTGCCAAAACAAAGAAGGACTAAAATGACTGTCTGTACTTTCAATGCACATATGCTGGCATCAGAAGTATATATCGAGGACATGATGGGGCAAGTGCAAATGATCAAGTACAACATCTTGGTCTGACTGAGATGAGGAGGCGTCAATTGCATCACACCATTTTTGACACCACAGAAAAATTGTTCCTCAGAACATGTGATGAAGGAGGCGTTGGTGCAGTCGGTGTCCTTGTCAACACAGAACCTGGCCATGAACATCGATTCATTTGAATGCCTAACAAACCAGATAGGACGATTACACTTGAAGAGTGCCAGCAATTTCTATCTTCGTTGTCTACACAGCAACATCCACATACAAGGAAGATGAAATTGAGAAATTCTACATGGAACTGGAGGAGTTCTATAAAAAAGATTACACCTTCTACAAGATCATAGATGGTGATTTTAATGTCAAGATAGGACAGAGAGAGATCAGCCAAAGATCTCCACATCTGGACCCAGGGTCTTGAATGGAATGAACAGAATGAGAGACTGAGTTCATCATGTCCACCAAAACTATTCATGGGAACTCACAGTTCTAGAAGGCTGAACTGAAACGTTGGACATAGGAATCTCCTGGTGGGCAGTTCCATAAGAAATTGACTACATAATCTTCAATCGAAGATTTTGCCTGACTGATGTCACTGTTGTCGCAAAATTCCAAACAGGATCGGACCACCATCTCCTTCGTGCAAAATTCTACTTTCTGCAACGGGGAGAAAAGGCTGAAAAGTTTAAGAAGAGAACTCCCCAGAACGACCACCAACTGGGAACTCATTGGCACCATTGCAGCAACATGGGAGGATACCATCATTGGCGACATCGATGAAGAATACAACTGACTGGTTCAGCACCTCCATGATTATGCGAAGAATGCCCAGAGAGAGAAAGACACAAAAGGACGCCTGTCTTCAAAAACTCTCAAGCTCATCCACCAACGTGCACGCGGCGCAAACCTCAGGCGTCCAAATGCTAACGTACAAGCTTGCAAAGCAGTGAAGAAGCAATAAAGGTAGAGCGTAAGAGAGAAGAGCAGAAATACTGGATGCAGGAAAAACCAGGAGAAGCATTCACAATGCCCGCCTGTCCTTGCCAACTATAAGACCAAGATGATTGCCCTCCAATGTCCAGATGGATCTCTCACATCTTCCAGAAAGCCAGTGGAGATTATCCATGACTTCTACTCAGATCTCTTTGATAGCCACCTCCACCTGCCCACATACCAAATTCCGCAGGATGGATATGTCATTCCCAACATTCTCCCTTCTGATATCCGACATACCATTTCATCAATAAAGAAGGGAACAGCACCAGACCCAGACAAAGTCAGACCCAAACACCTGAAGAATCTGCCTTCAGTACTCACCAATACACTGGCTCAGCTCTTCACTCGCTACCTGTCTGAATGCAAGGTATCCTCCCAATGGAAAACCAGCAGGACAGTTCTACGGTTAAAGTGGGGAGACATTCATGACATTGGCAACTATCCCCCATTTGCCTGTTGTCCGTCATCTACCACCTGTTCACTCGAGTCATCCTGAACAGTACTAGCAGAACATTAGATGAAGGACAACCATGCGAGCAAGCTGGCTTCTGAAAAGGATTCAGCACAATAGACTATATACACACGGTAACCAAGCTCATTGAGGTTTGTAGGGAGTTCAAGATGCCACTCTGTCTCACATTCATTGATTTAAAGAAAGCCTTTGATTCTGTGGAGACTGAAGCAGTCATCAAAGCCCTAGCCAAACAGGGCATTCAAACCCAATACATCAAGATCCTTCTTGAGCTGTATTACAGATTCACCACCAGGATCTCACCATTCTACAAAGAAGTGATCATTGATGTCAAAAGAGGGGTTCGGCAGGGTGATATCATTTCACCAAAACTCTTCAGCGCCACCCTCGAGAACATCATGCGACAATTAGAATGGGAAGGAATGGGAGTGGAAATAGATGTCGGTGACTACACCACCCCTGCTTCCCTGATGATATCACTCTAATAACACCAAACATTAGCAAAGCGGCAAAAATGCTGACTGACTTCGGAGAATGTGGAAAGTTAGCTCTACAGTTAAATCTCAACAAAACTATGTTCATGAAAAATGAACTAGTTCCTGAGGCCCCATTCACTCTCAATGGAACAAACATCTCTGAATGCAGCAGTTATGTGTACCTAGGTCGAGAAGTCAACGTGATGAATGACCTAAAACCTGAGCTGCACAGGAGGAAGAGAGCGACATGGAATGACTTCAAAAGCATCGAAGAAATAGCTAAAAGGACAAAGAACCTCCGGCTCTGGGCACATCTTTTCGACTCCACCATTCTCCCTGCAGTAACATAGATGCCTCAGAGACCTGGTTCCTATGAAAGCAGAATGAGAATGCTATTCGGGTCTCCCCAAAGAGGAATCGAAAGAGCTATGCTTGGAATATCACGCCTCACTCAAACGAGAGTAGGAATCCAGAGTTCTGACCTCTGTCGCTGTTCCAGAGTGGGATGCTGTCTCGTTTGCCAAGGCATTGAAAATCAGATGGAAAAAAAAGAAAAAAAAAGAAAATCAGATGGGCTGGACATGTAATGCGATATATATGTATATATATATATATTTATATATATGCATGTATATACACATATTTTACTCCCAGGTACACATATTTACCTGGGAATAAAAGACAGAATTTATTTAAGGTTGTCTTGTAAAATAATCAATGGTGGGACCTAGAGGGGAGGTGGCAGGGTTCCTGGAGTCTTCATGGAGGTAAGCAGATATTCTTATGGCAGGTGATATTGGGGAAATGTATGCAACAAACTATCACGAATAGAATCGTATTATAAATCATACTCCATCAAAAATGGGGGATTTTTTTTTTGCTTTTTGGGTCACATCCAGCAATGGGAGGGGTTACTCTTCACTCTGTACTCAGGAATTTCTCCTGGTGGTGCTCTGGGGACCATATGGGATGGAAGGGATCAAACCTGGGTTGGCAATGTACAAGAAAACCCCCTACCCGCTGGACTATTGCTCTGACCCCCCAAAATGGGGAAATTTTTAATAGAAAAATCATGTCTGTAAAAAGGATATGTATGTTATTATCTATTATAATATTTACTACCATCAAATATAGAATAACCTATTAAAATCAGTCCTAGCTGTTTACTATACTGTTACAGTTAACAGTGTTAACTAGCTATTGAAATGGATTTTTCCAATAGGTACAGGTGAAGAATACTGTTGGCCATTTGGAAGAAAGGATTGCAATAATATTGGAAGCAAAAACATATGCTAAAACCATGACTATAAACCAGGATATAATGCAAAGTACAACAAATTCTGATGGAGTATCCTCATTTGTTATTAACATTCCCTCTGATGCGACAACACTAGATTTCCATGTGAGTAGAACTATCAAGGGTTGTATTTCAAGTAACACTTTAGTCTGTGCAATAGTTAGTGTGTGAATATGGATGTTATACATAAGACTCATGAACTTCTTGGAAACTTTGACCTGTGGTCACAAGAAGTACAATTTAATGTACTGAACATTCCATGAAGGACATAATCCTGTTAGTCCTATATTTAGGAGTTAGTTTTTCTTCTTATGATACACATAGTATTTCTTAAAGTGACAAATTGAAACTGAGACTGAAAGTGGATACAAGAATTAGAGTCATCTTCATTACTTCTTGTCTTCATCCTCTCCCTCAATGCACAGATGAACTCGGGAATTTTCTACATTCTCTACTGCCCTTCCCCCCATCTCCTTAAATTATTGAAATGTCTTAAGACTGATTTTAAAGATGTTCCATATAAGCAAGATTTTTATTTATTTATTTATTTTTTGCTTTTTGGGTCACACCCGGCAATGTTCAGGGGTTACTCCCTGGCTCTGCACTCAGGAATCACTCTTGGCGATGCTCAGGGGACCATATGGGGCGCCGGGGATCGAACCCGGGCGGGCACAGGCCGGCGCGTGCAAGGCAAACGCCTTACCCGCTGGGCTATCGCTCTGGCCCCAAGCAAGACTTTTCTTTGGATTAATTTTTCAAATCTGTTCCTATTTTGGGGAAGGGGGCCACACTTGGCAGTGCTCAGGTCTTATTACTAGCTCTGAACTCAGGGAATACTCCTGATAGATTTGGGGGACCATATGGAGAGCCAGCAATTGAACCCTGGTCAGTCATGTGCAAATCAAGTATAACTTAGCCACTGTATTACCTCTCTGGTACTATTTTTACTCATAGCTTTTCAGTGCTTGGGAATTACTCCTGGTTCTGTGGTCAGGGGAAAATTCCTGGTGGGACCCTTGGATCAAATAGAGTGCTAGGAATCAAGCCCAGGTTTGATGCATGCAAGGAAAGCACCCTACATGCCTATATCACTCTGGCCCCCTTAAAACACAAAATTACAGGCCTTCTTCCATGCCAAATCTGATCTCCTCCAGGGTACCTTGATTTAGCAAACGGTCTACAGTCACCCTGTCCCTCACATTCCACATTATGGCAAAATAGCTGAACCCAACTGACCCTGGTCTACATCCCCTCCACAGACATTGCTCACTGCCCACCCATGGGACATCAAATTAAGCAATTTGAGGTAGCTGTCAGCTCCTAAATATCCTGTTCTCAATGTAGTGCTATAAGAAACTTTGAAACTCTGCATTGGGCTCTCCTTGTTCTTTGAGCCTTGAACACCTATCCTTTGGGTGATAGGTGTCTGCTTTTCCTTCCCTTTTGGTGTGGGGGATTCAACATAGTGTCATGCAAGCAAAGCATATATTTGACCTATGAGAATCAACATTAACACGTGTTCTCAAAGGATATTTCTCTAAGTATTTTGTGATATAGGGGAAATTTTCTCTTTCACTGATGTCTTAAGGATTTCAAGTGCCCTTAAATTTCTCAAAAAATCGATCCTTTGTGTTTGACAACTAGCATACACACTGACATACCAGGGACCAAGAAATATTGGTTGTTGGAATGTAAAACCAAAAAAAAGAGTTAAAATAACTGTCTCTTATCTCTCATAGAATTTTTCATTTGTATTTCACCGTTAGCATGTTACCTTCATAACAATATCTAATTCTTCAATTCAAGTAAAACATAGATGGGTCCGATGTATGTGTGTTAAAGGATGAATATAGTACGGCATTTATATTTACAAGAATTCCCTATGGTCTTGCTTTTAAACAGATGATCTTTTTCCCCTTCTTTCTGTGTCTCCCCAAGAAGAGAGAATATTTTTCACCACCACTTTTACTCATAGTGAGTGAAATGGCCATGCTATATTCCTGACTAGAGGAAGACTGACACTTGCAAACACCACCCCCTCCCACACTCATTGATAATCATTGGTCATTAATGATCATTAATTAGGTAAGTGCCAGCACCTGACATATTTGTCTATTGTCTTCTTTAGGTGAGAACTGCTGACCCAGACCATCCAGCAGAACACCAGGCCAGAAATGATTATCAAGCAGTGGCGTACTCATCCCACAGTCAAAGTTTCCTTTCACTCAGCTGGCCAGACAGTTACAAGACTTTGCTTGTGGGTAAAACTCTGAGCATAACAGTCACTTCTGAAAGTCCTTATGTTGACAAGATTACACACTACAATTACATGGTAGGTTGATGCTCTCTAGCTTAGCTTTAGAAACCTATTATGCAAATTATACTTGAAAGAATTCCTTAGCTGAGACAAATCTTTACTCTGCTGTTAGTGAATGAATTGGTTCATTTTGAGGTTTCTTTAAGGTAGGTCTTCTGATCCTTGGAATGCTAGCCTATGGCAAAATGCCAAGGAACTAAAATGATTTTGTATTGATTAGAATTTGTGCTTTACAATGCTATTAATTATGGTCTCTCGTGTACATCACTCCAACACCACACATCACCAGTGCATGCATCTCCCTTGCCCAAGAATCCCAAGCGCTTCCCTTTCACCCCTTCCCTCGCCAATTGTGTGGATCGGATCTCCCATGATATTGCTCTTGACATTTGTTGCCACATTAGTCTTTTTTTTTTTTTTGGTCACACCCGGCAATGCTCAGGGGTTTCTCCTGGCTCTGCATTCAGGAATTATTCCTGGTGTTGCTCAGGGGACCATATGGGATGCGGGAGATCAAACCTGGGTTGGCTACATGAAAGCAAATGCCCTCCCCTGTTGGACTATAGCTCCGGCCCCAATTGCTGTGTCTTTAAGTCCCAGCTATGAGAGGATCAGTCCGTCACTGTCCCTTTCTTTCTGACTGGCCTCACTCAGCATGATATCCTCTAGTTACATCCATCTTGCAGTGAATTTTGATGATGAAGGATTGATGAGAGCCTTCATTCAGTGTTCAGATTAGTCATGGTCAATAAAGAGCATTACAGAGAGTTTAGTGCCTAGGATTACTTATAATAAAAACAGAATTTAACCACATACTCCAGAAAGGTGTGACATGGGCAATGATTATTGCTTAAAATAAAATTAAGGTGAGTGTCCTCGCTGTATTTTTTAAACCAAATTAAAAATCAATTAAAGTCCTAATTCTTTCTTACCTATGCACATAGAAATAAGTCCCTTCAACTGGGATCAGAGTGATAGTACAGCATAGTATTAGACCATGACTAATCAAGTACACTTGCCTTGCATGTGGCCACCACCTCATATTGTCCCCCAAGTCCCACCAGGAGTGATCTCTGAGTATAGAGCCAGGAGTATGCCTTGAGCATCACTGGGTGTGATCCCTCCCCAAAAAAAAAATAAAACAAAACCAAAAAATAGTTTCCTTTGTCTTATTAAATAATGAATGTTGTATCATTGGGGGAAAATTTAATTGGTCTAGGGATGGTTCAGTGTTAGATCCTTGCAGACATCAGTTCTATAAGTTTCATCTCAACACAGTCCCATATACTGAGTACAATTTTGTCGCTATTGTTTGGGATCCCTGAAACCACTACACTATGAGTGCTATCAGTATGTGTGATAACAGCATTAGTATCTTCAAATGAGTAAGACAAATGGAGGTGTGAGATCCTGGTATCACAACCAAATGTGGATAGCCATAGATCATCATAACAACAACAAAAAGAAGGGAAGAGAAATATTTTTGAAAAAAAACCAATCATTTAATTGCAAAATAGCAAGATCAATAGCATGATCTATTTAAAAAGATCTGGACTTTGGGTCATCATAATATGGCTTATTTTCTACGTTAGTATCTGTTCAGAGAGAACTGTTTGCACTTGATGCAAACAGTTTGAGCTCTGTCCCTTTCTGTAATAATTTCCTAAGCCATTTGTTGAACTAAGTCAGAATCATTGATTCTGAGACAGAGGCATTTTATGCTAATAAGCAGTTTGTTTTTTGGGATTTTTTTTTTGGGGGTGGAGGTGGTGGTAGAGTTGGGTCATGTATGGCGGTGCTCATAGATCACTCTTGTCTGCTCTCAGAGATCACTCCTGTTGAAAGATGGGGACCATATGGAGGGTTAGGGTTTGAACTTGGGTGGGCCTCGCATATGGAAAGTGCTCTAACTGCTGTACTATCACCGAGCCTGAGCTAACACACAGTTGTAGCTCTAAGTCTCGATCTGAAACTAGTAAATGAGTTTCAAACCATAATGATTACATGACCACAGTAAGTTCTTATGTTGGTATATGTACCAATTTTAGAGTAGATACCACATGAATCTTAATTCTTTTCCTAATCATTGGCTCTACTCCTACACAGATTTTAGTCCAATTTGATGCTTGTTGGTTGCTACTTTTTTTTTTTTTTTAGGTTTCTTCTAAGGGAAAAATTGTCCACTTTGGAACAGAGACGAAACTCCCAGGTTCATCTTCCCAAATTTTGAACCTTGCCCTGACTCAGCACATGGCTCCTACAGCCTGCCTCCTGGTCTATTACTTTGTCACAGCAGATAAGATGACAGAATTAGTGTCTGACTCAGTCTGCTTCAAGATTGAAGAAAAATGTGGCAACCAGCTCCAGGTAAGCCACAAGTATCT
This sequence comes from Cryptotis parvus, assembly GCA_021461705.1. Classification (NCBI taxonomy): domain Eukaryota; kingdom Metazoa; phylum Chordata; class Mammalia; order Eulipotyphla; family Soricidae; genus Cryptotis; species Cryptotis parvus. The sequence continues at coordinate 20,034 of JAJIBD010012732.1, read as the reverse complement.
TTGCCAGTCTGAATCCCTCTTCTTTGTTCTAACTCTAAGAATGTTTAACCTGACCCTAAAGTTCTTTCTTTTTCAAACAATTTTAGATACGTCTGTCCCAGAAGAAAGCTGCACGTTCCCAGGGCAAAGATATTTCTCTTATTATGGAGACTCAGTCAGAATCATGGGTAGCCTTATCATTGGTGGATGTTGCTTCATATAACTCTGAAAAAAGAAGCAAAAGTCTTATGGAAAGAGTTAAGTAACATAACTGCTGTGGTTACTGATATTTGACCTGATTCAGGGTAAAGTGACACCAAGGCACTGTCGACATTGTGGGTTTCCCATAGAATAAAGATTAAGGAAAAATTACAGTTCTACTGATGGGTAGACACTCATCAGTGTACATGTAATTTAGATTTAATTAGATTTAAGTTAGATGAAAGGATAATTCAATTAGATTTAAGGATAGGAATACCAAAAGCTAGCATTTACTACATCATTACTATTTCTACCTATTTTTGTAAAGACTTACATCTCTACTGATTTTTGTCTGTTTGACTTGGGGATCATACCTGCAACTCTCAGGAGTTTCTGTAGGCAGTTCTTAGTGACTGTGTATTCTAAGCTGATTAAATGCTGACTGGCCTCACTCAGTATGATATCCTCTAGTTACATCCATGTTGCAGTGAATTTTGATGATGAAGGATTGATGAGAGCCTTCATTCAGTGTTCAGATTAGTCATGGTCAATAAAGAGCATTACAGAGAGTTTAGTGCCCAGGATTACTTATAATAAAACAGAATTTAACCATATACTCCAGAAAGGTCTAACATAAGCAATGATTATTGCTTAAAATAAAATTAAGGTGAGTGTCCTCGCTGTATTTTTTAAACCAAATTTAAAACAATTAAAGTCCTAATTCTTTCTTACCTATGCACATAGAAAAAAGTCCTTTATCTGAGACAGAGTGATAGTACAGCAGGTAGGACACTTGCCTTGCATGTGGCCACCATCTCGTATTGTCCCCCTAATCCCACTAGGAGTGATTTCTGAGTATAGAGATCATATAAAATAAAAATTCATAAAAATTCCACACAAATGCATATTCACAACAATTCTTTGGGAAGAATAACAACAATAAAGATAATTTACATGAAACTGGGGAGATAGCTCAAAGGGCTCAAATGAAAGTTTAGCATACACAAGGCCTCTAGATAGCAACCAATTTCATGCTATTTTCCTGTCAGCGATTAATGATATCATCTTATTTACTAACACACTGTGGAAAATAACAATAATCTTACTGAAGCAGAGTATTTCTTTTAAATTAATTAACTAATTTCAAATCACTCCGCCCCAGTATTCATGATTTTCGAAATGTTACTGGCGCCCGCTCGAGCAAATCGATGAATAACGGGATTCAAGTGATCAAGTGATCAACTAATTTCCTCACGTTTAGGAGACTTGATTTACATTAGTATTAGTTTTCATGATCTTTTTTTTGGGTTTTTTTTTTTTTTTTTTTTTGCTTTTTTGGGTCACGCCCGGCAATGCTCAGGGGTTTCTCCTGGCTCTGCATTCAGGAATTACTCCTGGCGGTGCTCGGGGGATGCCGGGGATCGAACCCAGGCCGGCACAGGCCGGCTGCATGCAAGCAAACGCCCTACTTGCTGGGCTATCGCTCCGCCCCAGTTTTCATGATTTTGATGTGAAAAGTTGCACCATCACCCACCACCAAATGTCTAAGGCGGCTCTATCACTATCCCCAGATCATTTCCAGTTCCCCTCATCCTTTTCTTCCCTTGTCCCCCACTCTTGTGTAAGCGTAGCTTATTCTCATCCCATATTTCTATTACCTTCTTTTGTTTTCTACATATCAAGATTATTATTATTTGGTATTTGCTCTTCCTCTAGCTATTTCACATGACAACCTCAGTTCCATCCAAGTTGCAGGAAACTGCAAGACCCAACATCACAGTACAGTATTCTACTGTGCAGATGACAACTTCTTGATCCATTTATCAATCATTTGACTTTTGAGTTGTTTCCATATTCTGGCTGCTGTACTAAGTGCTGAACATAGGAGTACACCATATGGGGTTTTTGTCGTTTTTTGTTGTTGTTCTTCTATTTCAAGCCCAGGTATGCCTGATCTAGAGACATATTATTTATGTACATTTTTAAATTAATGTTCCTGTGTTCATTGCATAGATGCTGAGAATGAAACTGACTTTCTTCTTTAAAGTTAGTTTCTATACTTATAGCACTGTGGTAGGAAAAATACTTGATATGTATTTTTGTGATTTTTTATGAACACTTGAATTGTGCCCAGCATGTGGTATACAACCTAGAATATGTTCCATATGCATGGAAAAAAATGCTGTTTTCAGAGGAAAAGGAAGAAAGTGGGGCAGGGAATTTGGTTGAGGCGCAAAATTCCTGGTTTGTTCAGTTTTTAAGCCACTTTAGAAATGCTTGTGCACTATGTGGTACTCACCACTGCTAGTGGTGTTGGGGCCCTCCAAATGCTGGAGATGGAAACCAGTCCTCTGACATAGAGGGATTACTCTGATAGTGACAACACTAGAATTGTGGTGATAGTTTGCAATGTGTCTGAGACACATATAGTGGCAAGAACTGTATTTCTTTTTTTTTCCTTTATTCTATATGGTTTTATTGGATGTATCTCAAATATATTACCTTTTTTTAACATTTTATTATACCACCGTGAGATATACTATTACAATGTTGTTCACGCTTGGGGGTTTTGGTCACACAGTGTTCCAGCACCCGCCCTCCACCAGTGCCCCTCAACCACCACCCATGTCCCCAATTCCCTCCCCCTCCACGTCCTGCCTATATGGCAGAAGAACTGTATTTCTTAATATTTTTGGTGTTATAGCAAACTACTGGTAAATAAGCACAATTTCATATTAAAAGAAATTAGGGCACCATAATTGTCAGAACTTACAACTGAAAAAGAATGGTGATGGTGAGTGCTTCATCACTCACTTATGGATGTTGGTTATTAATTCAATATATAATGATTTAAGAGATAAGACTGTAAATTTTCTTTGGGGGGGAGGCAAATCCTGCTGATTGTTCCTCTCTCTATGCTCAGGGATCACTCCTGGTGGGACTTGGGGACCAAGACTGCATATTTTTTTCTAAGAAATTTCATATCAGATTTACATATTTGAAAGCTTTTATCTGAGTAGATTTGAGTAGCATTCATTTATAAATTGATGAGTTAAAATAGGGAAGATGATACTGAGTGATGTGAAACATTATATGCCTGAAACAACTGTGTTGCGAACAGTTTTGTAAATCACAGTGCTTTAATAAAAATAAATTTAAAATTTTTTAAGAAATAGAAATGGGAAAAGATTTGGGAAAACTGAAAAATTAAGTTTTAACATTTAGCAAGCTAGTTTCTTTCAGCTAACATTATTCAAAATGCAGGCATTTCCCATAATGGTCACTAATTGTTGTTTCTTGGGGAATTGGGGGGCAAAATAATTTCTTCTCTGAACAGATAATCCAGTCTTCATACAAACACGGCCAGGATTGTGGGACAGGCGGTGGCAGGAATAATGCTGAGGTGCTCTCCTCCGCGGGACTCACTGTCCTTACCAACACGTACACAGATCACGCCCAACAAGATGGTAACTCAAACTCACCTGGGAATTCCTTTTTATTTGGGGATGGGCTCCAAAAAAATGCTTAGGGGGTACAAGGATCACGCCTTAGGATGCTGGGCTAAATGGTTTAGTGCTATAGCCTGGCAAAGTTGGGGGAGAACACCACCACATTCAGCAGTGCTAGGGGACCTCCGGGCTTATACCAGATAGTTCTAGGGGACAGTAGGTTATCCCTGAGGTGGACAACCAGGTGATGCCAGGGTAGAACTGAGAGTCTTGTGAAAGCAAGGCATGCTCTTTGAATGCCAAAGCTATCTCCTAGCTCTATCCTGAAAATGATTTAGAGAGAATATATTGCTTTTGTTGGCCCAACATACATTCTCCCTCAAAACTCTTTCTTGCTCCCACAGCATAATCTGGTTTTAGTGAAAAATTTTATTGAAGTGGCTGTAAGTATAGCACAACAGGTAGAGCACTTGCCTTGCACACAACAGGTAGGATAATTGCTTTTGCACACATCTAACTTGGTTTGATTCCCGGTACTGCGTGTGGTTCTCTGAATTCCATCACGAGTGATTTCTGAGTGCAGAGCCAGGAATACACCCTGAGCCCACCAGTGGGAGTGTCCGAAAACAAAATCAAACTAAAAACTTTTACAAAAGAAAGAATCTTAACTTTTTTTTAAATTAACTCTTGTGATGAAAAACTAATACCTGTGTGCCCCCAGATAAGCCGTCACACATGCTTTTCATGAACAAGGCCCGAGCTGAGTTGGGATAATCAAGTCCCCTGGTGATGCTCCGGGGAGTTTTGAGGAGCCTAGGATTGAACTTGGGGTCTTTTGTAGTCAAAACCCACAACCAGCACTTTGGAAATTATTTCTAGTCTCAGATCTATGACTATTTAGATACAGTAATTTAATTGAAGTGTTTGTTCTAAATATTATTTTTCTGTTTTTTTTAAATAGGTGGATCATTTAAGAAAATTCTCAGATCAAAAAGAGACTTGAAAGAGAGACGATAGACATGATAGGTGCTCTACAGTTTCATTTGTTTTCATAAGTTCTCTGAAATAACCCGCATTTGTGATATATGTGGATGCTGAAAAATTTTTATTATACCACCTTGAGATATACAATTACAAATATGTTTATGTTTGGGTTTCAGTCATACAGTGTTCCAGCAGCCATCCCTCCACCAGTGCCCATTTCCCAGCACCAATGACCCCCTGATTCCCTCCTCCCTTCCCCGGCCTGCCTCTGTGGCAGGCACTTTTTGCCTTTCTTTGCTCTCTGTCTCTGTCTCTGTCTCTGTCTCTGTCTCTCTACACCTCCTCTTACTTATTATGGCTTGCAATACATACATTTAGAGGTTATCATGTATATCCTTTTGACTACATTCAGTACTCAACTCTAGGTTGGTATTATCATTTCCAACAATTGTTAGCACATTGTTCTTTTCTCTGTCTTACCTAACCTCTGACTCCCACATACTTGCGATAGATTCCACCCACTGACAAGACCTCCTGATCCATGTTTTGCCTGACCTTGGATATTGGTATCATACTAATTTTTCATATCCCACAAATAAATGCAGTCATTCTATATCTTGGACACTGAAATTTTACTTTCCAAGGGATCAAACTCCCAGGGGGAAAATCATTATTTTACATTTCTTTGCTATAAAGTAAAAAAAGTCTCCATCTATTCCCTCTAGATATTAGTTAGTTTTTAATTTTCTAATAGATTTTACTCTATCAAATGCATGGATTTTTAAAAGAACTTAACAGAAGCTCCATATTTGATGAAATAGTAAATATTATTTATTTAAAATATAAATATGTAAATGTTATATTTGTATACTTAAATAAATATGGAACACTCACTATGTAAAAGACTTTTTTGAAAGGTTTGTAATCTGACTCATAAATTTTTATTTAATATTTACTCTAGTGACATGTTGAAGGTACTTTATCATCTCAGTTTCTATGGATACTGTGCTTTCATAAAGACAATGCTCTTATTAGGAGATTCTTCACCATTTTAGCAATTACGTGTCAAACAACATTATGTGATTTTATTCTTCTGAGCAAGAGGATTAACTCCATAGGTACTAGTAATAGAAGTTAGAATTTTGTTTAGAGACCAAGAAGAATTTTACAGTTTTGGAACTCCATGAAATAGAAGAACTTTCTGGGGGAGGATGTAATTCCCTACTCAGTTAGCTATTCCAGCTGGTTCTGGTCACCACTGGTGCAAGAAGCATAGCAGGATACCAGGAAAGGAGCTGGACCAGTCCAGGGGTCGCAGCGATAGTCCACTGGTTAGGGCCTTTGCCTTGCACGTGGTGGACGCCGGTTCAATCTCCAGCCTCCCATATGGTCCCCGAGCACCGCCTGAAGTGCAGAGCCAGAAATAACACCTGAGCATTGGTGGGTGTGATCCCGCTCCCCCAAAGAAAGGATCTGGACCAGTCCAACCCCAGGTCTTTCAATGTGTACTTGGCTAACAGTAGTCCTATTATTATCGCAGCATTCTCATACAGAAATCAGAATGTCCGGAAATGTTGTTATGATGGAGCCTACAAATCAGAGGAGAGATGCGAGAGAAGAGCTGCACCGGGTTACTATCCACCCCGTATGCGCCAAAGTTTTCTTGCGTTGCTGTAATGAGGCAACTAGACTGCGTTCAAGGCATTCTCATTCCGACTCAAATATAGGACACATCCGTATGTATAAAAACTTCTCTCCATTGTAATGAATAATATGTTGGCAGAGTGTGTGCTGCATGTGAAGTGAATAAAATAATAATTTTTAGTGTTTTCTTGAGCCAACCCTGGAGGTTGGATGATTCTCTAACCTAGTGATGTAAGTTTTGTAGTAATCTCCTAGGATGTTTTGTATTTCTATACAAGCTTTTCTATGGTATCCCTTTCCATTTTTAATCATGTTCATTAGGGTTTTCTCTCCCTTCTTGTAAGAATAAGCAAAGGATTTGCCAATCTATTTATTCATTTTAGGAAACAACTCTGGATTTCATTGCTATTATTTTCTGTATGTATTTTGGAATCACTATTCAACCAATTACGTTGTACATTTGGGTTATTTCACATTTTAAGCATGTTCTCTTATTGTTTGGCATATCCTTCCTTGCCTGTTGTTAACTTGCTTTTGTGTAGCATTACTTTTTACTCTTTTGTTCAATTTTATACCAGTATCCATTATAAAAACAATATTATATATAACAATAAGATAAAAAATAGGTGACCTTATACTCACCTTTTCCAATATACTTCTGACGACTAAAATGTTTCAATGCTTTCAAAAATTTCCACCTCTATAAGTATATTTACATCTGTATATGTTCATACTCCTTGTATTGTACTTAGGGAGGAATTATTATTGTCATCTTGCTTTGTGCCCTGATGATGTTGTAGATATTGAAATCAAGATTTTGCTTTTCAATTTTCACATCACAGATATTAAATGCAGGACCAAATATTTTAGAGTACTTTAATAAAAATTGACCACAATACTGTAATATACGTAATGATTATAATTACTGTGTTATGTTTCTAATTTATTAGCACGTCCACCACATCGTATTCAACAGCATTTATGGGATGTGTATCATGTTCCAAAAAAGGTAATATAAAACTTTGTCTTTCCTTTGAAAATCTGAAAAGTATTTAAATGATAAATTGTTATTCTCCTGAAAGTTTCCTTGATAGTTAGGGATGGCACTCACAATTGAATAAGTTAATTTGGTTTGTTGGTACACTTGGTTTGGGTTTTGCTCTGTCAATAATAGGATAACTAAAAATGTGATAATATTTGCAGATTATCAAATGTCAGAATGACACTTTTCCATTAAAAATAATTTTTTATAATATCCTATTAGTAAAAAATGATCTAGGGTCTAGGGTCCCAGGGATGTGGCTCGCAAACAAATGTTAGAGTGCATGTCTGTAGGCTTGAGATCCCAAGTTTAATTCCTAGCACTTCCCTCATGCCTGAGTGTGAGCTCCAGCTAAAGTCTTTGGTGTACCATAAACAAGTGTGTGACTCTCTTGGACATGATAATGACAGCAAAATACAGGGAAGGAAAGGGGGAAAGATTTAAAGATTGGGGTTATAGTGATAATTCAATGGAGCACATGCTTTGCAAGCAGAAGGCCTGGGCTCAGTCCCTGGTACTGCATGAGCACCACTGGGAGTAATCCCTATGAGAGAGTCAGTAATAGCCCCTGAGTACCACCAGGTATGCCCCCGCCCCCTGCATTCAGAGTGATTGGCCTTGCATGTCACCATCTAGTTTGATTCCCAGCACTACTAGATGTTAAACTGTTAGCTATGACCTAGATGCCATACACCCATCAAATAACATCACACCAGGTATTACCTACCCAATTCAAGAAATAATGAAGTTCTAATACAGCTGGACCCCCTCCTGCACTGCCCCACCCACGCCCACCCCCACCCCCATCCTGGATCTCATTTCCCTTCTCCCTTCTGGAGGTAACAAATATCCTAAATTTGGCATTAATTATTTCCATGCATTTGTAATACATGTATCCTCAAAATAATATACTGAATTGCATGAATTGTTTTAGTTAGTGTCCAAGTGTATTTCCTTATGAAGCTTGATTTTGATTTCTGATGTCATTTGTAAATTTTTCTGGTAGATGTATTAACTGCATATTGTTCTATTGCTGAACTATGATCATTAATTCTTCTGATAAGCATTTAGATTGTTACCAGTTTGGACTCTTTCAAACAATGGGAACATAAGTAATTTTTGTATCTGTCTTTTATACTTGAATCTCAGCTGGGTTTTATTTTTACCTTTTTTGAGTTTGTTTCTTTTTACAATTTATATAATATTTTAATTCAGATTTAAAATTTAATTTTCATTTAGCTTTTAAAATTTAATTGGGATACTGTGATCCACAATATTATTGATTTCCCATGAACATACTCTCACACTAAACCCATCCCCAGTGTACCAGCTCTCCCCCAAGATTCCCAGTGCCCCTCCTTACTCCACAAATTCAGTTTTGTGAGTCAGTTCTCTCGTTGTTTTGCTTTTGGCCCTTTGTTGCTACTTCGCTGCATATCTTTAAGTCTCAAATATAAAAGATCATTCTATTGGGTCACACCCAACGATAGTAAGGGTTTACTCCTGGCTTTGCATTCAGGAATTACACGTGGTGATGCTCAGAGGTACATATGGGATGCTGGGGATCGAACCCAGGTCTGCTGGGTGCAAAGTAAATGCCCTGCATGCTGTACTATCACTCCAGTCCTGGTAATTCTATTTCTATCCTTTCCTTCTCACTGACTTCACTCAACAGGAATTATTCTAGTTTCATCCATGTTAGAAAATTACATATCATTCTTAGAACACACATAGTATTCCTTTGTGTGTAAATGTTACAGCTTCCTGATCCATCCTTCTGTAGTCGGACATGTGGTTTTTTCATATCATTATTATTGCTTTATGGTATATGCAACCATAGATGATAAAAACTGTGATATGTGTGTGCATACATATATACTTTTGAATTAATGTATTTATGTTTTGAGGATAGATGCCAGGAAGTAGTGCCACTGGGTCATATGGGAGTTTTATTCCTACTTTTTGAGAGATCTCAATATTGTTTCCCTTAGAAGCTGAAACAGATGCTATTCCACCAACAGTGGATGAGGGCTCATTTCTCATAAAAGCCCTGCTAATACTGGTTTACAAACATTTTGATATGTTCACACGGGCATGAGCTGATATTTTAATTTGCTTTGATTTGTAAGGGCATCCCAGGGTTTTCAGTCAGATCAATGTACACATGAATTCTAGCGGTTTGCCTTGCATTTCTTCTGAGATTTAGTCGTGAGTTTGTAAAGCTGAGCCCGTGGATGAATTATTTGGTGGTGGCGGTGGAACATCTGGTTGCTGTTTTGAACCTAAATAATTGCTGTGTAATTGTACATTGAATAAATTTTTCATTCATATGTGAATTCCAGTTCTTACTGGCAAAAGATTTGCAAGGGCTTTTTAAAAAAAATTTTTTTTAAGAATGGATCTAATTGGCAAATGCTGGATTTAGAGATGACTACAAGAGTATGCTACCTGCACGGCAGAGCCTGGCAAGCTACCCGTGTCGTATTTGATATACCAAATACCAGTAACAATTATAGACCTCATTCCCATGACCTGATGGAATGGTTTGAGGCTCTTTATGTTCCTGGAGCAAGCAGGTGCCTTTGGGCTCTACTAGCATGATACAGGACATATGGAGATGTTACTGGTGTCCACTCAAGCAAATCGATGATGAATGGGGAAGACAGTGTAAGTGATGATTAGCATGTTTTCATATACTTATTGTCCATCTGTCTGCCTTCTTTGAAAAGTGTCTGTGCCTACCGTCTCCCCATATTTTGGACAGGGTCATTGGAGTTTTTGTAATTTTTGTGTTTTTTTTTCCTTTTTGGGTCACACCCGACAATACTCAGGGGTTACTCCTGGCTCCGTAATCAGGAATTACTCCTGGCGGTGCTCGGGGACCATATGGGGATGCCGGGGATCGAACCCGGGCTGGCACAGGCCGGTCACGTGCAAGGCAAACGCCCTACCCGCTGGACTATTGCTCCGGCCCTGTGCTTTTTATAGATCTTGTATATTATCCCGTTAACTGATGTATTTTATGAATATAGTCTCTCATTCCATAGTGTGCATTTTTTTTAATTATAGCTTGAGTTTCTTTTTGTTGTGCAGAAGCTTTTTAATTTGATGTAGTCCAATTTGCTAAAACATCTTTGCTTTGTGGTCCTCTCACTGAAAACACTTCTGCACTCAATTACCTGGAGTTCTGCCAATGTTTTCTTTCATATATTATATAGAAAATGATATAATCTCAAGGTTAATTTTATCCACTGAGTTTATTGTTGAGAATATCTGAGGGACTGTCAATTCTATTTTTTATATGTGGTAAGCCAGTTTCCCCAACATCAGTTATTGAGATTTTCTGTGCTCATATACGTAGCTCCTTAGTCATAGATTAGCATGAGATTTTAACTCAATGCTCTCTACTCTATTCCACTGCTTTGCAGATCTATCTTTATTCCAATACCATGCCGTTTTAATTTCTATAACTTTGTAGTATAGTTCAAAATTGATAAATGCAATGTCTCCCATTTTCCTTTTTCTTTCTTCTTCCATAGGATTTCTTTGGCTATTCAAGAGCATTATGATTCCATACAAATTTTAGTAGAGTTTGCTCCACTTCTTGAAAAATGTCATTGGAATTATCATTGGTATTACTTTGAATCTGTGTAATACTTTGAATAGGATGGTCATTTTGACAATTTATTTCTAATTCATGAACAGGAAATATCTTTCCATCTGCTAGTGCCCTATTCTATTTCTCCTAACAGTGGTTTATGGATTCTTCTGAAAGAGTCCTTCTGCCCCTTGTTAAGTTTATTCATATGTATTTAATGCTTTTGGGGAACTATTTTGAAGGAGACCAGGGCTCTGCCCCATGGGCCCTGGTTGGTTGATGGTCTTACATAGAAAAAGACTGGGCCCCCTTAAATGTGTTTCCTTGTCTCAAAAGCCTCTAAAGTAAAACATAAAAATTCTACTTAATAAGATGATTTTTAGTTGGTTCAAAGTTAATTAGGACCTACTTGTATTTGATACCCATAAAATATTTTATGTTCTAGGCATCAATTGCTTTTGACATCACCTGAGAATCCAACTCGCTGGGAAATTCAAAGGTGTTGGTGTTTCAAATAATGGTAAGTTGTATATTAAGGAATGGCTTTTTCATTGTATCATTTCATTGTCAGTAGTGTATATTGCAAACTAATTTAATGTAGGGTATATATGACACTGAAATATTTTATTTAATAACGTATTTATTCTTTTGGGGTCACACTGGCTGTGCTCAGGGTTTACTCATGGCTCAGTGCCAGGAATCACTGCTAGTGAATCTCAGAGGATTGTAAATGCTACCAGGGGATGAACTCCTAAGAGCCATGTGAAAGACAAGTGCCTTACTTGCTGTATTATTTGCTTTGTTGGGAGATTGATGGGGGATATAAAATAAAATAAGACTCAATGTATTTTCTCTTATTAATGAGGGTAACTGTTCAACTCAGTACCTTCTACAAAGTGATTTTGAGAAAAAATTCTGATTTTGAAATGCTGCATTTTTATTGGTCTGAGTTCTATAATAATCAAGTTTTTGTTCCATTGGAGGAAAGAATTGGAAGAGATTGCTAACAAATTTATGCAACTTTGCAGCTAGAACATTCACAGCAAAACCAAAAGAATAACAATCCCAATAAAGTTAACATGGACATTAAAATTATTTCCCTCTCTGGGACCATCTATATAGAAAGATTACATTCTGACCAACAAGCAATAATTTATTTGAAAAGATAAAGGAAGGTGGTTATAAAAGGTGTTGTGAGGGACCAGATAAATTTTATAGCAGGCAGGGCGGCGCTTGCATGTGGTTGAACCCAGTTTGATTCCTAGACTGCCAGGAGTGATCCATGAGCAAGAGTCAGGTGTAAACCCCGAGTACTACAGGGGGTGGCCCAAACTAAAGCAAGAGAAAAAGAAAGAAAAAATGGTGTGAGGAAGGATGAAAGAGGCTAAATTAAGGAGACAAAGTTTGCAGATACCTGGAGAAGCTATTGGCCAAACAGAGCCAAGAAAACATGTAGCATGGATAAGTAAATCTGTCACTGTCATCAGTTACTCTTTGTTGACTGCATTCAGCTGAGTAATCTACTTTTTGTTCAGCTGATACGTCATGGTGACAGAAACCATGGAAAGTTCATGTGAGCCACTGACATATCTTATTATACCTTATCAGTCATGTTGAACAAATTAAGTTCCTGACTTGTACCTATTTTAGAATAAACTGTACCTTTAATAAAATTATGGATATATAATTGATATTACCATAATGACAAAAATAATCATCACTACTAGAAGTAATTAACTCCATGTCCTGTGTGATATTCATAAACTTTGATGGAAAAAAGTTGGAAATTTTATCTTTTTTTAATGTATCCTTGACTAGGGGTCGATTATTTTCAGTTTCATAGTGAATAGGGGTTGTGCATGCAAACTTTCTAAGTATTAACTGACTTTGAGGAGAAACCATTAAACAGAGCTTTTCAGAATATATAAAAAGAGGTGGAGGGGGAAATAAGGAAGAGAGTATTCATTTCCTTAAAGCAAATCTAAGCCATTTAGAGGACATAGAGCACTCTAGGAACCCTCGAGACACCTTGTGTGCTATCATCTCTTGTAGGTCTGTGTGTTACTGATACACTGAAGGTGCTAGTGAGTAAAGATAACTTACAAGTCATAAACGACAATGCTGCAGGAGGCAACTGAGAGAGACATTTCCAACACCAAGACTCCAGAACCCAAACAGGTAAGTGGATTGCACCATGGCATCTAAATCAGTCAATGTGTGACTGTAGAATAGCTGAGTGATATGAAGTGAACACTATTCATTGCTGAGTGAACAGAGCATCTGACTCCCTAGGCAAGTGGGGAGGGAGATAGCAGTGACAGTCAAACGCAGATAACTATCAGGTTTTAAAAAAAATTTATTATACCACCGTGAGATACACGATTACAAGGATGTTCACAATTGGGTCTCTGTGATACAATGTTCCAGCACCCAGCCCTCCACCAGTGCCCCACTCCCACCACCAATGTCCAAACGTTCACTTCCACCCAACCCCATCCTGCCCCTATAGCAGGCACCTTATCTTTCTGATTCTGTCTCTGTATTTCTCACTCTTCTCTTACACTTTGTGATTTGCCTTATGGTTTATGATGCAATTATCTATGTGCATAGTCAGTAGTGATTTCTAGTGTGACATTACAGTTCCTCATTTACCATTAACCTCCCCATCTATGCATCTGGTCTGTCCCTTGTCTGAGTTATCTGGCGGAGGGAGGCTGCAAACCTGTAGCCACACCCACCTGCATGGGAGGGAGTTTCCCAAAATCCCTCTCCAATTCTGGCCAACACGTTTCCCCCCCACATGACTGCTTTTACCCTAGAAGCTACGTTGGTCTCCGCCAGGGACCAGCTGATTCCTCTGAGACTCTAAGGGCTGCTCCACATGGGCTGAGCAGCGCAGCTGTGCGCCTGGTCTGTCCCTACTGTTACTGTTTTTGGCATATTGAATACACCATGAGTAGCTTGCCAGGCTCTGCTCTGGCTCTAGGTTCATCCCAAGGGGCCAAGACTTTTCCTATGTCAGACCATTCACCATCCAGGGCCCAAAGGGCAGAGCCCTGGGGGGTATAGACAAGCCTATCTTCTGTCTGCCTCCTGCCAACGCAGCCGGGCATCGCAGCCACACCTGCGACACCTCGAGAGGCAGGTGGCCCTGGTTACTATCATTTTGTATCAACAGGGAGTTGATGGAGTTTTAGGTGAAGACAACCCTTTTTATTTTTTTGTTGGGAATGAAAGGTGAGGAAAATATTTCTCAAGTAATCCCCTAAGAATAAAAAGCAGAGGTTGACATTTGTGGAATAACTGCTTAATATACCATTTTAAGGATGAAAATATTTTGGAGTTAGATGAGATAGTGATTGTACAACACTGCCCATGTACTAAACATCATTCAAATTGTTCACTTTAAGGCTAATTTGGGGACACATTTGGATGCTTACTTTCGATATGAGAATTTTACTTCAATACAGGAAGGAAAACCTGTTAACTATTGTGAAAATAGGAAAGTTGGTAGGAATTCGTCTTTAAATTCAGAACTACTTTCAGAGCCATACTCTTGGGGAACATTCAGTGATTTACTTCTCTCTCAGTTGGAATTCACAGAGTAACATGGCAATGGTCAGATTCTGGTTATTGGGTAACTGAAAGATTCTTATGACTAAGGAGAAAGAATGCTGGGTATTTAATGAAAAATTTTTTAAAAATCTGCTTCTGAAGTTGTCCAGTAGTCCAACACATCCTTTAGTAAGGACTGCTACCAAACAAAAGAATATTTATTTAATTATTGTCTACTTTCCCCTAATAATAACTAATTGTTACTAAGGACTTACTTAACATAAGAATTTATCCCTGTCCCTAAGCTTCTTACAAGAATAAATTGATTCTTATTACAATTCTATGAAGTGCATCTTTTATTTATTTCCCTGTACAAAGGGGAATTCGAGTCACAAAACTAATTCTCCCATGGTCAATCAGCTTTGAGGCTTCAGAAACAAGATCCAAAACCTAACAGTCTGGTTCCTAAGCCCATACCCAGAAGTTCCCAAGAGCAGCTGTGGCTCTGTGTTTGCTTCTTCGGCACTAGCACAGCCCAGTAGAAGTGGACCCACACTAATTATTGTCCAAGTAATGCTCACTCTGGATTCCTGCTTCAGAATAATTCATATTTGGTTGAACGGCCCTTATAAAGTCACTGAACATTTCTGCATTCAACACTTATTGAATGTCTTGGTTTGTAAAAATCAAGTAAGATTATAGATGTGAAAATGTGGAGAAAAGTTAATTTTTAAACAAGTACAAGTGTAGAGGATAACACAATAAATAATTTCTAACTCATATTCCCCTAAATACTCTGTAAGAGAGAACCATACAATTGATTTTGTTGTTGGTTGAAAAGCATCCCCAGAGCCAGAGTGAGGGCACAGCAGGTAGAGCATTTGCCTTGCTCACAGCTGACCCAGTTTGATCCCCTGCATCCCATCTGGTCGCCTGAGCACCACCAAGAATAATTCCTGAGTGCAGAGCTGGAAGTAACCCTTGAGCATTTATGAGTGTGACCAAAAAAGCAAAAAAAAAAAAAGAATACAGTGTCATGTTTCCAAATATTAAATGCTGACATTCATGAATATAAAACACAAAAAAATGAAAGTACCTTGTGTCACAAATATCTAACTCTGCATTCAATTTGTCTTTTCTCCTTATTATGAGAATCTGAATTCACAATGTGTGATCAAGGCACCGATACTGTCTCTTGAAATTGGGTACAGATAAGTTTCCAAGCTTTCCAAAAGAAGGTGAATTATATGAAGCCTCAATAAAGTTAGCGAAAATATAATTGATTCACAGTGAGTGATCCCCTTTTTTGTTCTATGTTTGCAGCCCTTACTTCAGAGAAAATGGCTGATGTGCCAGCGACTATTTTGACAATGTAATTCTGAAGATGGAAGAGGATAGATCCAATGTGAAGAAATGAAATGATAATAGCCCACTATAATCCCTGACTCTGATGACATTTGGGGAAACATACTGTCCTGGATTCTTTTCAAATGACAAAGGAATAAACATTTGTCTCATTTAAATGTCAGCTATTTTTGTTGTCTGTTGTATAGACAACAGAACCTAATTCTAGGTATAAATTACATTTTCTTCCTTGATCAGCTTAGTTTCATTTTGTAGTATGCATCACAATTTGGTCTATTTTCAGTCCTGACTCTAAGACCCTGAAGATTCTCTCTGATGATGTCCAAGTCCCCAGCTTTGTGTCTGACCTTAGAGGTACCCAATGAATATTTGCTACATAAAACCATATTTCCCTCCTGACTTTGACCCTCTCTCCTTTATATATCATATGATATACCAAGCTCCTTCATCTGATTAAACTAAACTTGCAGGTTCTTATCTTTTACCTCTCTGAAGTAGAATTTCAGGAGGAGTCAAGCAGTGGCGGCTCCAAAACCTATATTTGGAGATAATGAGGGTTTATGCCTCTGTGCTTGTTATGGGTAATTGAGGGCACTCATCTGGGATCTGTCATCTTGTTTCAGTTTTTGATGTCCGTGTAAGGATAGTACAAGATGTGAATACATATTGGGAACTGAATGTTTTTGGCTCCTGGCCCCAATCCTAACATGACCATGTGATGGCTTCCCTACACCAAGAAGTAATTTTTTGAATAGGATGTTAAGTCAACTTGATTGATTAAGGGCTTACTGTCCCAAGATGTGAACTAACATTGGCAAGCATGTAGTTACTGTGCTTATTAATCACCAACTACAAATTGAGAATCCCATGACTCCATCCTCAAACTTTAGATGCCAGTCATAAGCACAGGTGTATATAAATCAGAATTTGTCAGAACACCCTCTTCAGGATCAATGAATGTGCTACAGCAGCTCACTGAAGTCTAAAACCTATTTATTCACTAGATCACTAGCTTATTACAAAGGATACAACTCAGGAACAGCAAAATTTTAGGAGAGGAAAGTCCTGGCCTGCCACCCCAGCAGAGCCTCACAACAAGTCAGACGACTCCCCTACTCCATGGGGCCGCCCGCCATTTTCCACTTCCGGACTTCCCTCTGCGTCACAACTCCACCCATCATATAGGATGCCAGGGAATCAAACCTGGGTTGACTGTGTGGAAGGCAAAAGGCCCTCCCAGCTGGACTATCACTCTGGCCCCTTAAGTCAGACTTTGATGACTATGATTTCTTTAAAAAAAATTAAGTCTTCACATTTAGTCATATCACTTTCTTATAGTATTGAGAGATAGCTTGGGGGGATTATACACACATGTCTTGCAAGTGTGACAACACCCTGAGTTCCTTCTTTAGTGGCATAGGAACACCTAACACCTCAGGGTATAGGCCTGGAAGTCCTCAAACATTACCAGTGTTATCCTTGTAACTCTCAACACCAAGCAACTCTACAGTGAGGCTTGAGCTGTGGTTGACGAAGTACAGTTTGTGTGTGTGTGTGTGTGTGTGTGTGCTGTATGTGTACTACATACTTGGGTACTAGCACTGAACCACTACTGGCCTGGTTGGCAAAATAATGCATATCCCTGAGTACTACTTGGGAGGGCTACCATTCCCTGGCTGCCCACGACCATCTCCCACATTTTTTTTCAATACCAGTAATCAAACTAAGCCCACTAATCTACAAAAGAGCAGATAATATTTTAAAATTCCAAGCCCAAATGAATAGATACACCTTTCCCATCCAAGGATAACAGCAAATTTTCAGTATGAGCTTTTATCTTTTGGTTTCTAGGTCATAATCAATGGTGCTCAGGATTAAACAGTATGGTGTTCCAGGGTCACTTCTGGCAGTGCTTGAAAGACTTTTTGTGGCACTGGAGTTTGAATCCAGGTTTCCTCTGGCCCTGCAGAATAAACTTTAAGGAATTCTCTAATCACAGAGAACTTTCTCACTTTAAAAACAATTATCCTGTTTCTGATATTTTTAACCTATTATAATTTCTGTAAATATAAACAATAACTTAAATGGGGCCCAGAGATAGATCAAGAGAGGAGAGTGCATGTTTGCATACAGGAACTTTGGTTCTGATTCCCAGGCCTGAACAGTCTCCTGAGGACCACAATAGCAGGCCTCTAAACACAGAGACAACAATGTCCCCATGTGCTGGTGACATGGCCCAGGGAAACAAAAATAAATAAATAATGAGTAACAATAGGTTGTTGGCACCAGAATAAGTCATATTTGAATCCCAAATACAAGCGCATAGTTCCAGTTCTACTGAAAGAGTAATGATTATTTGACCACATGATTAAAAAAACAGTACCTTGATGGCAGTCCAAAGGCAGATCATTTTCATCTACCATCTCAACCTGCTCAGGCCACCGTCCTCCAGAATGAAAAGACAGAATGTCAGATCCACTTAAAGGTGACAGTGACCTAGATCTCATACTGGACACAAGAGATGAAGGACTAGGAGACGGAGATGGTGATGGCATCTTTGTTTTGGAGAATGGTTTCTTCTGAGAACCTTTCTTCATGGCAAAAGTAAAGCTAGGTGTCAAGACCTGTAAGAGTTTTCAGCATACAAAATAAGATGACTTCCAGACCTAGCAAAACTACCTAACTTAATTCTAGATCATTTAGACAACAAGTTAAAAAGTAGGAAGGTACAGATGCCATAACCCATACTACTTCAAGGTGATTAAGCAGGTATGATTTCAAACATTGTTAAGCACCCTACCAGAGTATTCCAGAAGGTCTAACACTGGTACATGTTCTAGCTAGAAATCTTACAAGTCATGCCATTTCTACTGTCTTCTGGACCGAGCTAGTCACAACATCCTTTCTTCCCACGAGTCAACCTAGGATGCAGGCACTAGGGGAATACTGAAGATCATTCCCTCCTTCCTGAAAGTTTCTTCCTTTAGATTTTGCCATTTTTCTGACTCCCTGGTTTTGTTTATGAGTTCAGAGACCCTTTCCCCTCTGAATGGCCTTGCACCCTTGAAAAAATTAACTGACCATATATCTGAGAGTTTATTTGTGGGCTCTGTATTCCAGTGTTCCCAATATTGCTCCACACTCATCTCGTGTCAGGTGTGGCAGTACATCCCATACTGCACCATCCATTGGGTCTCTGGGACATCCCAGTGATTTCTGCTGCCCTTGAGTAGCTGAAGCACCTCAGCACCTTGATGTCAATACTATATTGCTCTGATTACTATAGTTTCTTACTAAGTTCTGAAGTCAGGAAGTGTGCATTCTCCACACTTCCAACTTTATATTTTGCTTCTTCCCTCGCACCCTGAACCTGGTATCCCCAATCTTTTCATTATGTTCTTAGTCTTCCTTATCTTCCAGGTCAACTCTAGCTTCCTCACAAAGGGTAGGCTAAGAAAGTATATATACATTTTTATGCAAAACCTTCAACCTGCATTTTCTTTTATAATTGCAATTCTGCATCTATTTACGGGATCAATTGCTTAACACTTGTCTCCCTGCTCACGGAACACAGGTCCATGAGGACTGTTCTATACCTCTAGTTTAGCATACTGGGAAGAACTCACCAAATATCTGTTGAATAAACAAACGAATGAATGCACTTTCCAATGGTCCCTCTTGCTCATCAATCACAATTCTAGTTCTTCAGTGTTTCTAAACTCATCTCCATCCAGTCTTCCTTGCTCCCACCCTCGATTCAATCCAGTCATTTCAGACTTAAACTATTCTGAGCCTATCTTAGCCAGTTCAGGTCTACCCTCAACCTATTCTCCAACTTTTCCTCACTACCTCATAAAACGACAAAAGTTTGAGAGTTGTCTTTATATTTACTCTTGAACATTTCGGACTCGGCGCAATCTGACCCCAGCATCAATCTCTTGCTCATCCCCGCTGTCTCGTTATTTAAGGGACTCTGATGCAGATTTCCACAAAGGAGAGAAAAATATCTGTTAAGGGTTAAGACCTGAATTCCCACATCGTGGAGGAGGGTGAGTAACCTATGGTGCTTAAATGGCGCCTGGAAGCCAGAGTTTTGGCTTCCAGTGTCCCATGTTACTGATCCCTTCGCTATTCTACAAGTTGCACTTGCTCGTCCCCTATTGCTGCTTGCTCCCAGCATTGTTCTCACAGAATCCCATAAGGTGTGGCAATCCGCC
>JAJIBD010012731.1:0-33516 GCA_021461705.1 Cryptotis parvus | reverse complement strand
AAAAAAAAATAAAATGGATAGAGGCTCTAAATAGACTTCATTCCAAAGAAGGTATACAGATCACTATTATGCATATGGAAGGATGCTTACTATCACCAGCTGTCATGGAAATGCAAACAGAACCACAGAGAGCAAACCACCTCATCCTTTCAGAATGGCTGTCATTAAATAATAATAAGTATTGGTGGAAGATGTGAAGAAAAGGGTACTGGGCACTATTGGTGGAAATACAAATTGGTATCACCACTGTGGAAAACAGTATGAAGTTCTCAAAAATTAGAAATACAGGGCCGGAGCGATAGCCCAGAGGGGGAGGACATTTGCCTTTTACGTGGCCAACCCAGGTCGATCACCGCATCCCATATGGTCCCCCAAGCACCTCCAGGAGTCATTCCTGAGTGAAGAGCCAGGAGTAACCCCTGAGCATTGCTGGGTGTGACCCAAAAAAGAAAAAAAAAGGAAATACAGCACTGTATGATACAAGTCTACTTTAAGATATTAGGAAGAAAATGAAAGCACTAATTAAGAAATAGATTTTTATTTGCACCCTATGTATGCACCCTATGGTCAGCAGAGCACTGTTTACAGTAGTCAATAAAACAAGTATCCATAAATGAATGGAAAAGTGGAATATGCATATAAAGTTGTTTAATACCATTTTGGCCAATAACAAATTGCATACGCTATAGTATTCCTAAATGGATGGACATGGAGAGGATCATGCTGAGTGAAATTAGCCAAGGAAAAAGGACAGATATAGAATGACTACAGTTATTTGTGGGATATTAAAAAAAATAGCATGATACCAATATCCAAGGCAAAATATAGATCAGGATGTCTTGTCCGTGGGTGGAATCCACCGCAAGTGTGTGGGAGTCAGGTTAGGTCAGACAGAGAAGGGAGCAGTGTACTAGTAGTTGTTGAAAATGGTAATACCAGCCTAGAACTTAGCATTGAATGTAGGCAAAGGAATATACATAACCTCTAAATGTATGTATTACAAGCTGCAATGTATAAGAGAAGAGAAAGAGAGAGAGAAGAGAAGGGAAGGGAGGGGAGGGAGGGGAGGGAAGGAGAGGAAAGGAGAGGGGGAGAGGAGAGGAGAGGAAAGGAGGGAGAAAGTGCCTGCCATAGAGGCAGACTGGAGGAGGAAGGAGGGAATCATGAGACTTTGGTGGTGGGAAGTGGGCATTGGTGGAGGGATGGGTGCTGGAACACTGTGTGACTGAAACCCAAACATGACAGTAGCACAATAAAACAAATAAAGAAAAATAAAAGACTGTACCATATAATTTAAGTATATAATATACAGTATTATCATTCTTGACATTTACACAAGTACTAAAGCACCTACATAAACATTTCTCCCAACACTTTAGTTTCCTTAGGCAATTCATGACTATAGTGCAGTGGAATATTACGCAGTACAAATAAGATTAAAATATTGTCATTTGCACCATGAAAGGACCTTGGTAGTGTTGTGTTAGGTGAAATAAACCAGACATAGAAGCCAACTATCACATAATTGTGTTTATGTGTGTAATCTAAGAAAATCAAAAACCAATCAGGATTGGTCATTACCAGAGGAAAAGAACTGGGAACCAGTGAGATAAGTAGGGTTTATCAAGAGATAAACATTTAGTGGTAATGAGATGGTAATAAGGTGCAAAAGAGCATTAACACTAATCCGTGACAGTTCTTGGTGAACTGGCTAAAAATTAGCCAACCTTCAACCTTAGCTTGAAAAGGTTGAAAACTACTGGTGTAAAATACGCAGCGGAAACACCCATCCCTACTTTTATGTTCATAGCAGCATTATTCACAATAG
This sequence comes from Cryptotis parvus, assembly GCA_021461705.1. NCBI lineage: Eukaryota > Metazoa > Chordata > Mammalia > Eulipotyphla > Soricidae > Cryptotis > Cryptotis parvus. The sequence continues at coordinate 31,688 of JAJIBD010012731.1, read as the reverse complement.
CCAGAATCTGGAAACAACCAGAGTGCCCAAAAATCGATGACTGGATAAAGAAGCTTTGGTACATATACACAATGGAATACTATGCAACTGTTAGGAAAAATGAAGTTATAAAATTTGCCTATAAATGGATGGACATGGAGAAGATTATGTTGAGCGAAATTAGCCAGAAGGAGAGAGACAGATACAGAATGACTGCATTTATTTGCATGGCATAAATATACATGTACATATTATGATACCAATATCCAAGGTCAAGTGAAACATATATCAGGAGGTCTTGTCAAAGGTGTAAATTATCACAAATGTGTGGGAGTCAGAGTTTAGGAAAGACAGAAAATGGAACAGGGTGCTAATAATAGTCGAGGGTACTAATGCCAACCTAGAACTGAGCATGAAATAGAGGCAAAAGGATTCACATGACAACCTTTTAATGTATGTTCTGTAATCCATAGTCTAGAAGGGAAGGAAAAGAGAAAGAGAGAGAGAAAGGCAAAGAAATAAAGAACCTGCCATGGAGCAGGGCTGGGTTTAGGGGAGGGAACCGGGATGTTGTTGGTGGGAGATGGACACTGGTGGAGGGACGGGTGCTGAAACACTGTATGACCAAAACCCAAACATGAACTTTTTAATTGTATATCTTTTTATTTGTATGGAGATGGGGCACTGGTGGAGGGGGACGGGTGCTGAAACACTGTATGACCAAAACCCAAACATGAACTTTTTAATTGTATATCTTTTTATTTGTATATCTCACGGTGGTATAATAAAAATACTTTTAAAAAAAATAAATAAATAAATAATAGAAATAAGGAAAAAAAAAAGAAAACTACTGGTGAAAAACTTGGGTGTCTATCGATAATAATTTAATACTACAAATTTTAAATTTTCCTAAGAGATGGGAAATGGATTTATTTAGCTTACAATTTTATACAAGCATGTTGTATACAAATATTTTCAAAATACTGTCAATGTTGTCAAGATACTATGCTATATACCTGAAACTAGTGTGTATAAGTTACACCTCCATTTAAAAAGACAAAGATTATCAGACTAGTTAATGAAAATATATATTTCTGTCTACAAGAAATGGTATCAATATGAAGATAAAGAAACAAGATAGGAAGTATTATATATAGTAGACCAATACTAGTGAAAAAGTAAGGAGTAACTATTTTAACATTAAGCAAAATAGACTGTAAGGCAAGAAAGATTTTCTATAGAGAGTGAAACTAAAGTAACAAGGGAAATTAAAACTTTAAAATCTAAACATACTTTTGCACAGCACATACATTTTGTATTTAAAAATACAAAATGGCAACCAGCATTATCAAAACTTGACACAGGGGCTGGAGTGACAACACAGCAGGGATGGTGTTTGCCTTGTATGCGGGCCCGGCCTGGGTTTGATCTTCGGCATCCATATGAGCCCCCGAGCAACACCAAGAGTAATTCCTGAGTGCAGAGCCAGGACTAACCCCTGAACATCATTGGGTGTGACCCAAAAAAGCAAAAAATAACAACAACAAAAAACTTGGACACATCTTTCATCACTGTAGTAGAATTAACATATTTCTCCTAATATTACATTTTTTAATGATTATAATAACAGGGGGAGATTTGAACACTAGTTAACCAATTACAGCCCTAAAGGGGAGTCTCAGTTTTCACAACTACATATGGAAACTTACAAAATATGGCCAAATCTAGGAAGCAAGTTTCAGTAAGTAATTACAGAGGCTAAATTCTCTAACAATGATGCAATAAGAAATAAAGTTTTAACTAACCCTCCCCATATGTTTGGAAACAAAGCTATATATTTTAATAATTCATAACTCATATTGGAGAGAGTATTTTGTGTATTCTAATTCTTTGAAAGTTGATTACATCACATAGTATCCTATTCATAGCAGTTTTATTAGTTAAAATATCTCAGTTCTTTACCATTTAGAGTACTTGAGTTTATTCTTCCCCATCTTGGTACTTCAGAACTTTTTTAATTTGGTTGCATTGAGTTCTAATAATAATTACTCTGAAAGCATATTTGGATGATTTCAGAACTTAAAATTCACAAAATATGGGGCCAGAGCAATAGCACAGCAGGTAGGGCATTTGCCTTGCACGCGGGTCAACCCAGGCTCAATCCCCAGCATCCGGTATGGTCCCCTGAACACTGCCAGGAGTAAGTCCTGAGTGAAGAGCCAGGAGTAACCGCTGAGCATTGCTGTGTGTGATCCATAAAGCAAAAACAAAAAGAAAACAAAAAAAAAAAAAATTCACAAAATAATACTGAGAAAAATTTGTAAGTAGCATTCCAGTTCAAAATCTTGTAACTACATATAAAAAGTTAAATAATGATAAACAATTTGCTGAACTATCAAAACTGAAACAATTGCTGGAAGAATAAAATTTTGGTAGTACTAAGTCTTCATTAAAGTAACTGAAATCATTTTAAGTTATGAAGAACAAAGGAGGAAAACTTAGAATCTTGAAAAAGACATTTTAAATTCTTCATAATTATAAGAACAGTTGAACAGGTATCTTAAATTTTAGGGGGTTGAATACTTTAAAAGAAGATGTAGAAAATGCAGACGAGATTGTTATACCATTTTATTTTTCACATTTTAAATTATTGGAATTCTCTGGGTCTAGCTACACTTGTATAGGTATATAATATAGGTATAATGCTCCTACCACCATCCAATTATCAAAAAGATTCCTCTCCTCACTTCCCCTATCTCTCCCATTTACCTCTGTAATGGGAGAGATGGTTTATTATTAAAACCACCATAGTTTTCCTTGAGTCTAAGAGTTTGATGGTTTTTACCTACCTGTTGGTTGGCTTCAGTTGTTCAAATACACATGTGATATAGTACAGAGGTGAAGGTTTTACCTGCATCCTGCAGACCCCAGTTCAAATCCTGGCATCATAGGTGGTTCCCTGAGCACAACCAGGGTCACTCTTCAGAACAGAGCAAGATATGGCCCCAAACTCCATAACATAAAACACAGACACACACTAGACACACACACACACACACACACACACACACGTAACTCAAATCATCTATTTTGCACCAAAAGGCACACAAATCTTTCCTATTTTATGACATGCTAAAATTGAGGGCCAGAGTGGTAAGACAGAGGGTAGGGCACTGGCTTTGCACAGGGCCAACCCAGGTTTGATCCCTGGAACCATAGATGATTCCCTGAGCCCTTCCAGAAATGATCCCTGAGCACTGCAGGGTGTGTCCCTTCCCAAAAAAAAGGATGAAAAAATTTAAATTACATGAGTTTACATTGAGATACATGAGTTTACATTGAGATAACAGTGTTCTTGTTTACATATCCAAGGAGTGCTAAAGACTCAAACAATACTATAACTAATATGAGGGTTTGGTAAGATGACTGTAGTCAAGAGGAAAGCCTGTAGGGTGGCAGCTTTTCTTCCCTGGGTGCCTCCCCAACTGGGCTCAGAAACCCAGGGCCACTCCCCCAGGGATATTCTGCAGTCCAGCCTTTTGGTTATCATTAAAACACACATAGATGGCCTTAAACCTAAATCAAAATTACAGTATCAGGAAAAAGTAAAATTAAAAAAAAACAATATTTTTATTTAGGATAACTAAATTATTATAAAGTAGTTACTATAATTTAATAGTTTGTTTCACAATTCCTTGACCAGGAAAATCATGTTTCAGAAAGTAGTGCATAGAAGTCAATTTTTGAAAACCAAGATCATGGACAACAGTGCAAGAAAAAAGTTATTGACCTGGAAAACTGACTCTGACATCCAGGCTGTTCACTCTAACAATTCTGGTGCCAGTAAAAGGTTATAAATGTGAAAATTCATAGACAATGATGTAATGTATCAAGACTAGGAAAAAAGTGGTTCTTCTCAATCTGCTCTTCCCCGTCACTCCCATCCAGTCATCACTAATCTCTGTTAGCTGTCTTCTGCAGAGCCACAGTAATGCAGCTAAAGTTTCTCTAACTAGGCACTTTGGTAGCTTCTACCAAAGGCTGGTAGTTGCCATGGAAGATGAAAACAATTTGTCATTTATTTCTTCAGTAGGAAAGGATCTAAGATAAAGGTTCACAATCTAAAAAATAGAAAAGGTGTTTCCTATCTAAAACAGGAAAGATAATACAGCAGGCAGGGTATTTGCCATGCATATGACTGACTTAGATTTAATTCAGAGCACTACATATGGTCTTCCAAGCCCTTCCAGAATGATCCTGAGCACAGAGCCAGGAGTAAGTCCTGAGCATAGCCAAGCATGATCCCCCTCCCCAACCACCCCCCAAAAAGGCAGGGGAAAAGAAAAGGTACAGAAGTTCTCTTTAAAGCTTAGCATCCAGGAGAGTTTTTTATTAATATTTTATTGTACCACCGTGAGATATAGAATTACAAAGATATTCATGTCTGGGTTTCGGTCATACAGTGTTCCAGCACCCATCCTCCACCAGTGCCCATTTCCCACCAACAAAGACCCCGATTCCCTTCCCCCCCTAGCCTGTCTCTATGGCAGGTTATTTTTAAATAAATGTTTGTTAAACACATGAACTTCAGAAGTAAAGAATAATGACTTCCAATAACTAACAAGAAGAGAAAAGTAAGACTGTCACGGATAAGAATAAATTAAAACTGTATAAAAATGCTGAAAAGAATTCTAAAATACACAGAACTTTCTAAAAATTTTTTTATTTTTATTATAACACCATGAGATAGACATTTACAAAGCTGTTCATGATTGGGTTTCAGTCATACAATATTGCAGCACCCACCCTCCACCAGTGCACATTTTCCACCACCAATGTCCCCAGATTCCCTCCCCACCCCAGCCTGCCTCTGTAGTAGGCATCCTCCTCCCTCCTTCTCCTCCTTCTTCTCTCTCCCATCTCTTACACACTGTGGCTTGCCATATATATACATTTACGGATTATCATGTATATCCCTTTGCCTACATTCAATGCTCAGTTCTAGTCTGGCATCACCATTTCCAACAATTAGTAGAACACTGGTATACATTTATAACCCACAGATGAATGCAGTCATTCTATATCTGTCCTTTTTCTTTTGATTGATTTCACTAAGTATGATAATTTCCATGTTCATCCATTTGTAGGCAAATTTCATGACTTCATTTTTCCTGACAGCTGCGTAGTATTCCATTATGCAGATGTACCGTAGTTTCTTTATTCAGTCTTCCATGCTCGGGCGCCAGGTTGTTTCCAAATTCTGACGATTATGAATAGTGCTGTGATGAATGTAGAAGTGCAGATGGTGTTTCTGTTGTGTCATTTTGGGTCTCCAGCGTATATTCCCAGGAGTGGTATTGCTGGGTCAAATGGGAGCTCAATATCTAGTTTTTGGAGGAATGTTCATATTGTTTTCCAAAAAGTCTGGACCAGTCAACATTCCCACCAACAGTGGATGAGAATCTCATCCCTAAAGTACACAGAACTTAAGTGAACTTTTTTTTTCTTTTGGGTCACACCAGGCAATGCTCAGGGGTTGGTTACTCCTGGCTCTTCACTAAGGAATTTCTCCTGGCGGTGCTTGGGGGGACCATATGGGATGCCGGGTGTCGAACCCAGGTCGGCCGCATGTGAGGCAAATGCCCTACCTGCTGTGCTATCGCCTCCGGCCCCTTAAGTGAACTTTTTTGGTGGACAGTCTCATCTTCAAATACAGAGGGACATTTGCGAAGTTGGATATTCTAGAACAACTTAAAACCAAGATTGGGTGAGGCGGCACAGCGGGGAGTGGAACTCCTGGGTCAAGCCCACTTCATTCTTGAAGCTCTGGGTCCTGTCCTCAACACAGCAAAAGAAAATGAAAAAAAAAACAAAATAATATAAGCAAGAAGAAAAAAAATTAAGTATGTTTCAGGCTGTTAGTCCTATAAATCCCAAATGTTTATGGAAGTTTATTAGATAAGTGCAGTGGTAAATAGCTGTTTCCCATTAGCGAGTCCAAAATTGTTCTCTGTAATAAATAAAATATGAGTTTAGGGCCAGGGATAGCCAACCCAAGTTCAATAGTTCAATCCTCTGCCCCTTACATAGTTCCCAAGCACCCCAGGAGTGATCCCTTAGTATTACCAAGTGTGGTCTAAAAACCAATATATACATATATATATGTTATATATTGATTTATATATATGTATATATATATATATATATATATATACATTGGTTACCGACTGGATCCCACGGGATATCAAAAGATCACGTGGCCGCCCACCTACAAGATGGTCAGGACTTCCTTGTCAAGACCCTGAAGGAACTGTTTGAGGCTCTTCATATTCCTGAATCAACCAGATGCCATTGGGCTACATTGGCATGTGATAGGGTTCAATGGAAATGTTACTGGCGCCCGCTCGAGCAAATCGATGAATAACGGATTCAAGTGATCAAGCAATATATATAAGTTCCCTGGGACTTGCCAAGAGTGATCCCTGAGTACAGTTAGGAGGAACTGTTTGAGGCTCTTCATATTCCTTAATCAACCAGATGCCATTGGGCTACATTAGCATGTAATAGGGTTCAATGGAAATGTTACTGGCGCCCGCTTGAATAACGGGATTCAAGTGATCAACACACACACACACACACACACACACACACACACACACATATATATATGACTTCAGACTAATAAAATGATTAACTGTGGTTTGCCCTTTAAGTATCAAGGGGTTATGTCATTGTATACTGGAACCACCATGGCTTTTAAGACACCCTTATACAAGTGCCACTCAAGAAAAGAGCCCTTCAATTAAACTATTACTCAGTGCTTTCTTATTCTATTTTTCAAAGTGCCCTTATAGACTTATCCAGACCTGGCAGTGACCAAGCTGCAAAGAACTATGACCCTGTACTAATGCTGACATCTTCCACCCAGACAATAGCAACTGTAGGGTGGCATCAGTTTTTTGTGTGTGTGTGTGTGTGTGTGTGTGTAGCAGGGCAGGGGTGAAGGGTTTCAATATTTGGGCCACAGTCAGCAGTGCTCAGAACTTCCTCCTAACTGTACTCAGGGATCACTCTTGGCAAGTCCCAGGGAACCATATGAAGTACAAGGATTGGACCCAGGTCCAATGCATGGCAAGCCCATGCCTTACCTGCTATCTATTGCTCTGGCTCTGTGTCAGTTTTAAGTCATCACCTGATTTCAGGGATTGGGGGAAAAATTGTACCTTCAAATTGAGGAAACAGAATATATCAAATAAGTAACCCTTCAGGTAAGCTCAAAGGAAAAAAAAGATGCTTAAAACAGAAAAAAGGGGGCGGAGCGATAGTCCAGCAGGTGGGGCATTTGCTTTGCATGCAGCTGAACAGGTTCGATCCCTGGCATCCCATATGGTCCCCCACGCAGTGCCAGGAGTAATTCCTGAGCACAGAGCCAGGAGTAACCTTGAGCATCGCTGGGTGTGACCCAAAAAAGCAAATAAATAAATAAATAAACACATAGATAGATAGATAGATAGATAGATAGATAGAGAGAGAGAGAGATAGATAGAGATAGATAGATAGATAGATAGATAGATAGATAGATAGATAGATAGATAGATAGATAGATAGATAGATAGATAGATAGATAGATAGATAGATAGATAGATAGATAGATAAGTGACCCTTCAGGTAAGCTCAAACATCCTGGGTTCAATCCCCGGCATCCCATATGGTCCCCCGAGCACCGCCAGGAGTAATTCCTGAGTGCAGAGCCAGGAGAAACCTCTGAGCATTGCTGGGTGTGACCCAAAAAAGCAAAAAAAAAAAAAAAACAGAAAAAGATGCGTTGGCATGACACATACTCCAAGATTGTACAAAATGCTTTCAAATAGACTTGACAAGCTGCCTCTGGAGAAGCAAAAAAAAGGGTTTCCAGGCAGGGCACAGACAAGTCCCTGGAGCAGGTAGAATTAAGAAGAGGAAGATCCTCTGTGACGGAAGACTTTGAACAGGCCTGGCAATTCTGAAACCTTACTATTCACAGACACAGTCAGGAGGTGAGAGGGCAGAGTGATAGTACAGCCATGAGGGCATTTGCCTTGCACATGACCAGCCCAGATTTGATCCCTGACATTCCATAGGATCCACCAAGCACCACCAGGAGTATTCCTGATTGCAGAGCCAAAGTAACCCCTGAGCATCACAGGACATGGCCCAACACACACACACACACACACACACACACACACACACACACACACACACACACGACTTTGACACTCTGCAAGCCACCACCAATCAATGAGGGGGTAGAGCTCTCTGCGCAGTTTATTTGTTGGGTGAGTGAGTGCATGTGTGTTTGTGCCAGGGAAAAATGAGTCAACACTGGCCTGGGTTAGTGTTCTCTTGGCAGAAGTAACAGTTTTTCTCTTTTCCCTGTCACCCCAGAGAAACTGGAAAGTGAAAAGCTGAACGTTGCTGAGGTCACCCAATCAGAGATTGCTCAGAAGCAGAAGCTGCAAACTGTTCTTGAGAAGATCAACGAAACTCTGAAACTCCCCTCCCAGGAGCATCAAGTGGAATGTGGACTGTGAGTTGGTCACAGTGGCAGTAACACTGTTAAGGGACAACTGTGGCCCCCCCCCTGAGGTTTTCTGCCTAGAAACCACCCAGGAAGTGGGGTGGGTTCCCACACTCTGGACTTCTAGGGAGAAGTGCCCTTTCTCAGACAGAGCATATATCACTGTCACTGTCACTGTCTTCCCATTGTTCACCAGTTTGCTTGAGTGGGCGCCAGTAAGGTCCCCATTTGTTGGGATTGAGGTCCATTATCACTGTTTTTGGAATATCGAATACACCACAGGTAGCTTGCCAGTTTTTGCCATGTTTCTGGGTTCATCCCAGTCTTTTTCTGTGTCAGACCATCAACCATCCAGGGCCCACAGGGCAGAGCCCTGGGTGTGTATACAAGCCTGTCTCTTGTCTGCCATCTGCCTATGCAGCTGGGCACCGCAGCCACACCTGCAACCTCAAGGGACAGGCAGAACATACATACCATTGGCAAAAGCGAAATGTTGAACCCTAGTGTGTCCATTCTGGAAATGGCTTTCTACAAAAAATTTCATGAGACTAGATGGAAAGGGACCCATATTCCATGGACTAACTCTAGGTCCCTATAGACCTTGGAGGAAGAGACTGTATCCTCTTGGAGAATTGGAGGTCAAGGGAGCAAGTTAGGTTTAGAGCACGCCTGTTTAGAGATGTGTTCTAAACCTCACTCCCTTCCTCTCACTGCCCCTGTTTTCCAGAAGAAGAAAAGATGTGGCTGAGATCAAAGGCATGAGGCAAAAATTTTATTATATTTTTCTAATTTCGTTTTTGAGTCACACCCCGACAGCAATACTCAGGACTTACTCCTGGCTTTGTGCTCAGGGATTGCTCCTGGTGATGCTCAGAGGATCACATGGTATGCTGGAGATCTACCCAGGTCAGCTGCCTGCAAGAAGAATGCCTTGCTCAATGTATTATCTGTCTGGCCCAGGGCAACAGAATTTTAAAATTCAGTTATTCCAGTTTATATATCCCATGGGCCACAGGTAGTATAAACTGGCTATTTTGGTGCCACAAGGACCTGTGTTTCATGTGGGCTTACTGAGTCTTAACAGAATCAACATGAAATCAACTGATCAGATGAAAACAGCATTTCCCAGCAGGCGCCCAGAAGGCTGTGGGGCAAAAGGAGGAGAACCCTAGACTGGATGGTGCTGTTCCATGTCCCAGGAATGCAAAGAGCCTTCGGGGGAGAAGAGGCCTTGATCGCCTTGATCATTAGTTCAAGACAGTGTCCTGCATGTTTTAAGATCATGCTAGTCACAAAATTATCAATGAAGTCTTCTCTTACTTTTTTTTTGTTTTTTTTGGGTCACACTCGGCAATGCTCAGGGGTTTCTCCTAGCTCTGCACTCAGGAATTATTTCTGGTGGTGCTTGGGGAACCATATGGGATGCCGGGATCGAACCTGAGTCAGTCATGTGCACAGCAGATGCCCTCCCGCTGTGCTGTTGCTCCAGCCCTCTTTTCTTTATCTCATGAAACATGAGGGAAAATAAGCACTCATATTACACAACTCTCAACTATTTTCGCCCACTGCTATCCATATCAATGTGCATTTCCTTAATGAAGCTATCTACACTTTCATGTTTTGGGTCATATGTATATTCCTTATTCTCATCTTGATTTCATAGTTACAGTCTTCAATAGCTGCTTCTTGGGTAGATATCCTAGAGTTCATTTAGTTCCATATAGCCCTTGAATCTTTTAGAATGCTTTTCAGCTTGTTGCTAGTATCAGATCATTTGAGGTTGAGTATATTAGGTTATATCTTTTTTTTTTTCTTTTTTTAAATTGGAGTGCTCCAGAATAGAGATGAATTACTAGGTCAGAAGGAAGTAACTCAGTAATGAAACTGGTGGACAAGAGACTTCGGTTTCCTCCATAAGAAAGTGGCAGATAGCCTTTGGGGGCTCATCCTGTCTCCCTGATGTCATCTATCTCTAGCTGTTATTTAGCATGTGGGGTCCCTCTGAGAGAGGTAGCAGGGACAGCTATTGAATTAACAGAGTTTTGGGGGGGAAGGCGGTATCTTCCCTTACCTTTTAAAAAAATATTCATAGCAATAATTTTATATTAAAATTTTAAACACAGATGAGAGAAATGTAAATATTAACACTTCACGTGTTTATGCTGCGTGTGATCTTCCTTGTACTTCCTTTAGGCACACTGTGTGGTCATATCCTTCTCATCTCCTTCAGTCAAGCTGTGTCAGAATTGTTATCCCCATTTTACAGATGAGAAAATTGTGACAGAGATAGCCTGAGCTCAAGCTCCTGCCAGGAGTGACCCCTGAGTGCAGAGCCAGGAGTAAGCACTGAACACTGCCCTTGTGACAACCCCCCCCACCCAAAAAAAAGATAAAGTCTTCTATTAAGTGATGTGACAATATATGGATGCATCATAATTAATAATACATTCTAGGACAGCTTGTCCCTTTCTTGGGGAGAGGCATGGGAACCACTCCCAGTGCTGCTCAGGAATGACCCCTAATGCTTCTCGGGTGACCATATGAGAGGCCAGGAGTTAGCACCAGGGCCCATGGGATGCAAACCAAGTGCCTTACCCTTGTGCTATCCTTCTGACCCCAGCAGTTTTCCATTTGTTTGCTAATATCCATATGGCCTGGTGGGCTCTCTCTGCTCAGACCTAGGAATGGTGTTTTAGGATCAAACAGCATGTCTATTTTTTAGTTCTGTTTTTTGAGCCACACCTGGCATTTCTTACTCCTGGCTCTTACTCTGTGATCACTCCTGTCGGTGCTTGGGGACCATATGAGATGCCAGGTATTGAACCCAGGCTGGCAGTACACAAGTCATATGCTTTACCCACTATACTATCACTCCAGGCCCACGCATGTACATTTTTATGGTCAAATTACCCTCCTCCAAGTTACACCAACTCCTGTACCCACCAAAGATAATTTCTGAAAACTGAGAGTTTTCCAGTCCAATAGTGACTGTCCTGGTGGCTACTGTGGGTGCAGTAGGTCAGTCCTGGTGCTGTCTAGACACATCTGCAGGCCAGCGGCAGGGCAGGGGCACGTAACGCTGATCTGCACAGCATCACGGAGAAACAGCCCAGATGTGTAGGTGCCAAGAGGAGGTTGTCCAGATGAGCTAAGTGTATTGAATTTTCTTTATTGAAAAGATAACACATCCTTGTTATAAATAAATATTTGAAATAGGAAAAATACTAAAATTGTTCTCACTACAACTCTTTTCTTCTAATATTCTATTATTTCTTTCCAAATCTTGAATGCTTATGTGTATGTATAGAAACAGAAATGTGTTTTTGTGTTTGCATATGTATATATATCCATAAATCTCCATAGTTGCTTTGTTTCTGATTTTTTTTTTCATTTTTTAAATTAATATTTTATTATACCACTGTGAGATATACAATTACAACGTTGTTCATGTTTGGAGGTTTCAGTCACAATGAAAGAATTTTAAAAGATTTTATTGACCTATAAGCCATGATGTGATCAAAATATATAATTTATACTTCTTAATTAAATATTTATCTGAAATTCATATTTAATTTGTCATAGATATGGAATTCATTGTATTAATTAAAATGAATTAAATTATAAGCGAGAACTTATCTAACAGTGACTATTAGATCATTTTCAGTGAATTTTGAAAATACAGCATCACTTTCTTCATTCTGAATAAATATTCTGAGCATGATGGAACTTTCTTTTTCTGCTGTCTTTCTTCCTCTTTCTTTTCTTTCTTTCTTTCTGATATTTTTTCTTTTTTTGGGTCATACCCAGAGATGCTCAGGAGTTACTCCTGGCTCTGCACTCAGGAAATACTCCTGGTGATGCTCGAAGGACCATGTGGGATGTGGGATATTGAACCCAGGTCTGTTGACTCCAGGTCAGCTGCATGTAAGGCAAATGCCCTCCCTGCTGGACTATAGCTCCAGCCCCAGTATTTCTATTGTTTCTTATTATTCACATATATTACATTATTAATATGTGACGTGTAGCTTTATTGTTTTAGCAGTGGCTTTCAGTGCATGCAAACCATTTAATTATGTGGAAATACCTCATCTGTTAAACCAGTCACTCTTAAGCCCTGGGTCACCCTATCCAGGGATTTTCAAGGAAAAAATTGGGCCTTGTTGAAGAAAAGAGAAGCATCTGATGGTGAAGGCTTAAGTTAGGACATGAAAATAAAGCACTTGTACCTTTGGCATCAGTTTTGCTTAACCAAAGCTTTTAGCACAAAGGATTTCTATAGTCAATGAAAGACTCATTGAAAGCTAGTGCTCTAAACCATTCCCTCATTATTAGACACAACTAGCTTCCAGGGTTTTTTTTAAATAACACATTACATAATAACTACCATAGTGTTAATGTACATCTGAGTGTGTATGTGTGTGTGTACACAGGACAGACTGTGGAAGTACTTCTTTTGAAAACATTGCCCAAAGGATAGAGCCTGCACTGTAAGAGTTTGACATCTGCCTTTGTGCTCGCCATGGAGCTCTACGGTGCTTAGCAAAGTAGTGGAGATGATATATAATGTCACAAATGTGTCAGGAAAACCATTTGGCCCACAGTTTTTACAGCATTAGGGTATGCCATTGAAAAGGAAGTGAGGTAGGGCCGGAGCGGTAGCCCAGCGGGGCGTTGCTTCGCGGCGCCGGGCCCCCGGGTTCGTCCCGGACTAGGTCCGGCCAGAGCGGGGGTGCAAAAGAGGCCTAACAACCTCCAGTGATTGGAGTGATGTCCTGGCAGTTCTGACCAAATGAGTAAACCCAACTTTTGCTTCTGCTCAGCAACGAGTACATCGTGTCATTGCCTATTCCTGTATCAGGAGCCATTTTTTTTTGAGGTCATCACTGCAGGCTAAGTGTAGCTCACCATGCTCCAAAGTAGAGATCTGAGACTTAAAGGAGGCAGGGAAGTCAGGAGTAGTTTATCCACAGTTTGGTGGTGATGTTGAGATCCTTTTCATAGTCAGTGGAAAGCTTTCTCTGTCGTAGCAGTGGGAACACAAAAATCCACTGAGGTCCAAAGGAATGACAAACTATTTCCCTTTCTTGGTTGAAGCAGACTCATCCATTCCAGGGTAGACAGAAGGATGCTCTAAGAACAGACCTAGTCATGCTAAGTACCAGGGGCTTTTATTGTTTTTATTTTAAATGCCCCTATAGGAAGAACTATGAGGTTGGTAGGGCAGTAAAGACAGGTTGTTATCTGGCAAGCCTTTCCTTTTATAAGAAAAAGGATAAAATTGGCATGTTTAATTGTATATATGCCAGGCACTTTCTTTAAATTATGAAAAAGTTATAATAAAAGATCAACCTGGGCCAGAGAGATTGTATGTGGGTCAACGCTTGCCTTACATGTAGCTAACCTGGGTTCCATCTCTGGCTTCCCATATGGTCCCCTGAGTTAGGAGTGATTCCTGAGAGCTGTCCCAGGAGTAACCCCTGAGCATGGCCAGAGTATGCCCCCAAAACAAAAGTTATCAACCATTCCTAGGTACCTGGTAAGAGCCAGGAGTTGTGCCTAGGTTACCTCTGGAAATTCTTAATCCTTGCGGAACCTGTATATCTGCATAGGTAGCATAGGTAACATTTTCCTCAGTCATGAAAATTGCTATCTCAGAAGCCTTGAGATCATATCACAACAAGCTTCTCTTGGTCGGGTAGGCAATGAATGGTGGAACTGCCTAGCCAGAACCCAAGCTCGGTCTGACTGAGATGTGCTTCACTACATCAAGTCTTTTTTCTTCCTCTTCTCAACTGAAAAAATCCCTAGAACTGTACACCTTTCTGTCGCATCATGGCCACTGCTACAGCCAATTGCTCAGTAGCTATACATAGAAGCCAGCCAAGTCACAAACATTCCATCCAGCTACTCTCCAAAGGGCATTGCCTACACTGACCTTAGGGGGCACTCAAGAGAGCGGCAGAGGCATCTGGATGTCTCATACCTTCCTCTAGAGATCCATTATTCTTTGGTGTCCATTAGTTGGGGACGTGTTTTGTGTAGTTCTGCAGAGGGTGGTAATGGTAACCCAGACAGTTCAGTTAGAGGGGAAGGATGAAGGGCGACAGAGCAAATATAATTTTGGTTTTTGAGCAGCATGAGCAAGACCAAGAAAGTTGCAGACAACCCAGCTGGGCTCAAAATTATGTGGTTTTCAGAATATTGATAAGAATCTTGGTTCAAGTAAAGTGGCAATGCTTTGAAAATCTAGCAAGAAGACGATCCAGAAAGCTCCATGGAATTTGATCAAGTGTGGAGGGACCAAGAGAGACATGTGATAGCTGAGGATCTAACAAAAGGGGCAATAGGTGTGCTGTTTCTGTGGCATTTGGAGTATCTGTTGATCTCTGTCCAGAATCTACCTAATTTTCACGTAATTTTATATTTCAGCTGTTCACGCCAAGAGCCTGGTAGCCATCTTGCACCTGCTGGTTGCTCTGTCCCAGTATTTCCGAGCACCAATTCGACTCCCAGACCATGTTTCCATCCAGGTGGTTGTGGTCCAGGTAAGCAGGTTCCCCTGCAAACATCTGTGTCCTTCAAGAGCTGGGATAGTTGAACTCCTGAGAGAGTTAGGTATACTGGGCATCTTGTTAGACATCTGAGGCAATAGCACCCAAGTGGAAGGTATGGGAAGGAGCTTTCTAATGCATTTGTGCGTACAAAAAGGGGAGAAGTCTATGTGTGAAAGCCGAGTGTGAGACATGTGCATGGGATCTGATGTTTTCATCAATATGGTGTCTGTGTTATGTGTGTTTGAGGTGACCAGGCTGTGGTTGGGTGGTGGGGGTTGTCTTTGAATTTTGTTGGTTCACTTATATACACAGGTATGTGTGGGAGGCAAATACCTTGCTAGCCTTGGAGATAAATAGTTTTTAGTTAAACAAACTAAACTGGGAGGAAACACGTGTGTGTGTGAGAGAGAGAGAGAGAGAGAGAGAGGGGAGAGAGAGAAAGAGAGGCCCAGAGAGTCCTGGAGAGAGACCCCAACATGCCTGTATTGAGGGTATCACATCTTCCTCTTTCCAGAGAAACACAACTCAACTTGCCCTTTCCAGATTGTTGGATGGAATTTCCATTCACATATGGCTATGTAATTTCCACAATGAGGGTGTGCTCTTTCTCCCCGTGAACATCTCCCTCTGCTCCTAACCTTGTTAGGTATTCAGATTTAATTTTATTTTCCAACTTTACACCCATTTAGCAAAAGGTCATCATTGTGTTTACTTGTTTCTGTGCTTTTCCAGATAAGCACTTTGCAAGGAGAGCTCCCCTTACAAGTAGTGCCCTGGGTACTCAGGGCTGTCCTGTGGTCTTGAATAGGTAACAGTACAGCAGTTTGGCTGCCCTTTACAGAAGAGGCTAGAGAGTTGCTAAGCTTAGTCCAAAATAGCTATATCAGAACCCAAGGCAAAAGTTCTTTGAGCTGAGCTTCCCTTAGAGGGAAGGAGATAACTTTGCCTGTTCCTCAATCAGATAGATGTTCAATCATGCCCTCAGGGAAGGGTATTTTTATACTATCTAGGTACCTGATTTGTTAGCCATCCAGACTAGTAGATATATGTGTAGTAGATATATGTCACTTTGGTCCTGCCTGCTGGGAGACAAGACCACACATACACAGCAGAGAGGGCTCTGAGAAGCCTGTAGTCCATGTGAATGTGTATGGTTCAGACTCTAAATGCAGCTGACTGAAAAGGACTAATTGGCCTCATTTATTGAGCACTCAACTGTGTCAAGCATGGCGCTAAGCAGTGAATCTGTGGCCAGCCCAGAGCATCCTGGGACAAGGATCTTCCTAGTGAATCCAGGCCATCTCTATTGTGTTATTTTTACCAATCAATCATGTGCAAATCTGTTCCATTATATTTTTTAAACTAGGATTCAAAATTTGAGCAGAGTGGAGGGGCTCCCTGTTCTGAAACGGTTTTCACTACAAGCCCACATCTCGTGCCTTATTTGAGCTCAATTATAGGCCATCAGAAGGGCTGTTGTTGACTTAGTTTCTCCTGTGGACATTTTTGTTAGTGCAAGGGAGAAAAAGGGGCGTGTTGCATAAGATGGCATTAATGCACGTCAGTTTTTATGGGGTACTTTGCCTTATCGAGTTAAACAGCCACAGAAGCAGGATGTGGGGCTGGCCGTGAGTCACCAACTGAACTGGAGGGAGCTCTTTAGGGAACAAATAATGGATGGAGGCGAATTGGGATGCTGCGTGAGGGGTTATTTAACCCAGATTTCTTTTCCATTCTGCATAAAAGCATGTAATTTTGCATGAAGTTGAGGAGGAGGTTTTATGTCTGAATGGCTGCACAGACAAGGGCATAGATTCCATTAGCCCCATATGAAAATTTTATATATGTTGAAGCTGAGTTTGAAAAGAAGTCCCAAATTTATCCTTATTTGATCTCATTTGAAGGGCATTTTTTTCTTTATTTCCCTTTTTCTGCTTTGATACTCCATTCTTCTTAATCTAACCCAGATAGACTCTGGTCTTTATCCAGCTCAAATCAGCCTTCTGTAAAAGTGTTTTTTGCAAAGTCACTCATTTCTGTGGCTATTTCGAATAAGAAAATAAGGTTCTAGAAGTTTTGACAGGAGGGTCAAGAAGGCATATTTTAGCTAAGACAACAATGTTTGGAGACTCCTTTGGGACACTCCTGTCAACCTTTGTAGAAGCTGAATTTGTTCTGACAACTGTTTGCTATGGCCAGACCATCTTCCAACTGTTTGGCTGCAGACTGAAGGGACCCCATAAACCGCCATCCCCTTCAGAAGTCCTCCTGACTCCTAATAACACCCTTATGGCTTCTTGCGCCCACATGATAAGACGTAAACCCGACACCAATGCTGTGAGATTCTCTAGTGACGAATGAGCGGCAGCCGCTTGACGGTGACTGCTGCCCCTGAGCGCTGTCATGCTCTCCTGCTCTGACTTTTGGCTTGTATAATTCTTATGGACTGGCAATTCGACTGTGTCCAACCAGGTCTTCTGTATCCTCTGAGACCTAGCTTAAAGGCCTTTCCCCATGGAAGATTCAGAGCCAAAAAGTCAACTCTTAGATGCATCCTCAGCATTCCCTCTCTTCCTGGGGTATCCACAAAACGATTCTTATCACACATGACAGTGGCAGGTGCTTCTGTCAATAAGGGAGCTGTGATATTGGGAATAAATTAGAACAAGTTAAGGGAAACAATCTTCCCATATACTCGTCACCTCTCACGTTTTTAAGTCCTTTAAGCCGAGAAACTGGTATTTGCTGTCAAGTCCAGTACAGAAGCTGGTACCTAGAAGGTTCATTCTTTTTTGTTGTTGCATTTTTTGCTTTTGGGTAACACCAGGCAATGCTCAGTGGTTACTCCTGGGTCTGTACTCAGGAATTACTCCTGGTGGTGCTCAGGGGACCATATAGGATGCTGGGAATGGAACCTGGGTTGGCTGCTTGCAAGGCAAATGCCCTACCTGCTGTGCTGTCGTTCCAGCCCCCTAGGAGTTTCATTGTTAAATAAAGAAAGAAGAAAACTTTATGGAGAGGGTGGTCAGAAGTCCCATGGGTGGGTGATTGGGTGTGTGGGTGGGCAAGTAGATAACAGGACATGCAAAATGTTTAACTTTTCCTCAGGTGGTTAGCTGGTTATTGGAGAGCTATACTATTTTAAAACTTTCCTATATATAAAAAGCAACTCTGCCTCCATTTCAGTTCTCCAAGTTGGCCTCAGTTCTTCCACCCCAGTACCCCATTAAATGTGTTTCTCAGCTTCCCTCCGTGGCCCCAGCTGGAGGGAAGACACACCCTGGACTTCATTTCCATTTGGTTTACTGTGGATTAGTCCAGGAGGCAAACAGTTTGCTTCCAGCAGAGTGTCTTCCAATAAAGAAAGAAAAAGCATCACCGGCCAAGAAACGGCCTACTTGTTTGGACTAAACACTAATTGCACTTAAGTACAAATGGTACAGTCCAGTCAGGCGAGCCCTGTTCCTCACCCTCTGTATCTCTTCCTGGAAATCATGTCTGAAATACGGGCCACATTCTCGCTATCAGGAATGCTCATCAGTTGGTTGTTGGCATTTTGGATTTTTTTTTCTATTTTTCTAAAAAAATATTTTTCTCTCCTCCTCCCAACCCATCTCCCCACCCCGTTTCAGAAACGAAGGAATCCTCCAGTCTCGGCAGATCCAAGAGGAAATAACTGGTAACACAGAGTATGTCAACACCATTGTTGCCAGCGGGCCTGTAATGGAACACAGATGTTTCTCCGAAATTCATCCATTTGCTGATATTTAGTTTTCATTTATTGGGATTGCAAGAGGGATTAGACTTCAGCCAATGATTATAGTTTAGCCTTTTCCATGCATTCAAAACATGCCGCTCAATGCTTAAGGTACAAACTTGGGTGGGGACAAGGGTGAGGGAATAGAAGTGATTGAAAATTCTAATTTTCTGGCACTCTGGGAAGGAAGTGGGCTCCCCCCACCAACCAGCATGAAATCACTGGTGCATAAGCACAAGATTGAACTTAAACTGCTACCCTTCAAAGAGACATCTTTCTTCCTTTTCAGAATCTGATTTGTGTGGTCATGGTCTGTGACCCCCGTAAAGCCACTCTACCTTAGAGCAGTGTTAGGTTTTGGGTTTTTTTTCATTTGTATTAAAATATCAAAACATCAGAACACGTGAGCAGTTTGCCCTTTGCCCGTGAGAAGAGACTTTTCAGTTTTGTTCTTAAGCTCAGAATGCAGGATGAAGGGGACAGATGCAGGAGGCTGAGACCATGGGGTGGGACGGAGAATGGCCACAGAGAAGGCTGAGAGAGCCAGTGTCAGTGTCCCCAGCTGCTCCCCAGCGGGCCCACATTCCCTGATCAAGAGTAGGAAATGCAAGCACTTCTCCCTGTCAGATAGCCTCCTGCTTAAAGGTGACATTGCAGCCAACTTGTGTCTTTGGCCTGGAACTTCTCTGACCTGGGGGGTCTTGTCTCTGGGTGCAGGAAGCCCATGCTCCATGACAAGGGAGCACCAACTCCCTGGGGTAACAGTTCCGCCTCCTCTTGGCTCTTCCTTGCTCCATCCTGGCTTTGGCCCTTCTGGTGGTATCACACCTTTCAAGCACTGTCCTCTGTCCAGCGTCAGGGAGGGGTTCAGGGTCCCACTTGCCTCTCAGTTTTAGTTACAAGGGCCCAGGGGCGATTTGGGGCTGAAGGCTTGCATTCAGTGTAGGACTAGACATGCGGCCGCACCCCTGAAATAGTCTAGTTCATGGTCTCGGAGGACCCCAGCAGTCCTCCCCAACTCTCCCCAGGAATATTCAGGCTACAGGGCATATGGAGGCTGGGCCTTGGTCCTGTGGCTACAAGGAGCATTCCCCACCTTCCAGTCTTTGCTGGACTAGTGGGTGCCCATTCTCTCACCTTCTAGAAAAACAGAAGACACCTGAGAGGAGCGAGACAGTGGGCAGCTTCCAGATCAGGGACATTTGTCAGTGTGCAGCTGCTCGCCGGCTGCCACAGATGCTCTCTGTGACCATGTGTCTCTCTGTCTTTCCCTTTTTCTATTCCTTTTCCTCTCTCTCTCTCTCTCTCTCTCTCTCTCTCTCTCTCTCTCTCTCTCTCTCTCTCTCTCTCCCCATCTTGCCACTTAAATATGGATGTAAACTCCTAGGAGTGTGATCCGGTGTAAGTTTGCTAGTGGGGTTCATTCAACCTTTCTACAAGCCTGTGGGCTGCATCTGTTCCACATAATTGTCTGTAGTTGAAACCCACTGGTGAGGAAGTCCTGTATCCACTGATGCTCACAACTAAACATGAAACAATGATTCCTCCTACCACTCAGCAACCTAAAGAAGACTGTCCTTGGTCTGCCTGCAGTTAGCTCTAAGCTCATCATTCTTTCTACTACATAGCCTGTAAATAGTTATGTAGGTAGGAGAGAGATCACTTGTATCACTTGTCTTCCCGTTGTTCATTGATTTGCTCAAGCGGGAGCCAGTAACATCTCCATTCATTGGGAATGAGGTCCATTATTGTTACTGTTTTCATTAGAATAAATCAAAGTAATAAGAACCAGAAATGCATTAAGAAAAAATATATTGGACTGAAGAAATAGCATGGGGTGGGGCACTTGCCTTACATGTGACTGACCCTTGATCTGCATCTGATCTCCTGAGCCCTGCTCAGAGTGATCCCTAAGTATAGGGAGCAAGTCCCGAGCACTGCCATAAATGGCCCCTCCTCCACCCCACCCCCAAAAAAAGGAAAAGAAGAAGATATTGAGTATTTACTGTATACTGAGATTTATGCTAAACATCATTTCATTCTCCTGTTGAGGTATTTCTGAGGCCATTTCTGGTCTCATATTAAAGGTTAATCTGGAGTTCAGAGAGATTCGGTAGCTTGTCTCAAATCACACAGCAGTGAGTATCTTTGTGGGATTTGAATCTTGAGTGGCTTATCTATACTATGTGTGCTCTTTCTCCTGGCTATGTCATTCCTCTGTGTGTGAATCTGATTCCTACCATCCTTGAGAAAAACCTTACGAGCCCATGGCAAGTGCAGTTTGATGGATATCAAGGCTGGACTAGAATAGAGGCAAACTGGACCTTCCCAAGGAGATGCCCGCATACTCTGGAGTGTGACCTCATGCTGACTGTGCCTTTAGCTCTGCCCTACAGCTTCACTGGGAACCTTGTCCAGCTGTGTGCAATGGTGTGGTTAGATTTAAGGCAAAAAAAAATCCACTACACAGTACTTACACTGGGCTTTGCACACCACGTATCTGTGTAACAGGAGAGTGTGGAGGGAATGGGTAGAAATAAGGAAAAACTCTCATTGAGGTTTAATACAAAACAGTGCTAAAGAAGGAGGCTCTTTGGACTCTTCAGCCAGAGTGGGGCGAGAAAACTGATACTTCTTTTCTTTTCCCACAGGGCTCTTTCTGGAAGGCATGGTGAGTTGCATAAGATCATCCCTGCAGTAACGGTAGCTGTCCTGGGTGTCTAATTCTGCAGCATGTGGGAGAGAATGGGCCTTTAGCTTGCTTCCTGCATGCATGTCTGCCCCAGCCTGGCGACATCCACTTGGGAGAAAGGGTCAGCTTCCCAGAGGGAAGGAGAAAAGGATGATAGCAGCACAGTTATCATGCATAAAACCATCCCATTGGCCTTCTGAGGGGTCCTGGGCCTTCGATCTTGTGCAGGGTATTGTGGAAAGAAAAGAAGAGGTGGGCATACATGCTTGGGGACCACCACTGCCCTGAATGGCTCTCTTCATGCCCTCTGGAAACTGCCTTCTCTCTCTTGTTCCATCACACTCCTGTTTCCCATTTCATAAAACTTGGAGCTTGCTAATAGATCTAAGCGTGTGGCTGCATAAGCACAATCTCTCTCTGGTTATTATGGATATACCCTCAGGATGGCCCCAGGAACACCCACTGGCTGGTCAGCTTCTCCAAGATATAGCAAGGAAAGCTTCTGCTGGGGAAGAGGGGCACTGATTTGCTGTTGTCCAAGAGCTTAAATACACTCTGGGTGTATCTTCAGAAGCGTCAGATCATAGGGATTCAAACTCAGAGACTCAGATAGAGTACACGTGCCCGTTTGGGGGCACATGCAGGTTGGTGGGAGGGTGATGCTATTTTGATTCACTTTTCAAGGTTGCCATGACTAGCTCCTAAAAGGGGGGAGCCCAGTCTTTTCTGGGGTTCCTTGGTTCCCTTCAACCTGCTTATTTCTGCCATCCACTGGGATGTTTGTCTTGGGCATCTTGGACTACAGTCTTCCTTCAAGGAACTTCAGAACAGTGTTAGGAGCAGGAGAAGCAAGTCTAGCTCTTGGTGCAGGTCAGGGGGGAGAAACACACAGCGCACATCAGGCTGGATGGCCGAGCCCCCTCGCCCACCCAACAGAGATTGACTTGTGCTCACACAGTGGAGACCCAGACAAACCCTGAAGGTGAACCCCAGAAGGTTAAGCCCAAAGTCAGTTTCCTGAGGTTCCCCACCCCCCCTACCGCTGAAGCCAAGTGCCCCCTTGAGTAGACCACATGGCCTTGAAAACCTCCTGGTCAGCCCTGGAGTGGACCTCCCCACAGGACCTGCCCTCTTCCTTCCAATGCCTTGACATTATCGTCTTTTTCAGAACGTGATGCCTTTGACACCTTGTTCGACCACGCCGCCAGACAAGCTCAACGTTGTGAAAAGGTTAGGGAGAGCGCCTGGGCAGGAGGGAGAGAGGGAGTGGGACCCAGCCAGGCCCTGCTGTGGCGTGCCTGTGGAGACCAGTGTCCCTCTCGGGAGCTGGTTTTCCTGCGTGAGGTCCGAATGTCTCTTGGTTCGGTGGGACCTCATAAAGTCTGTCCTTTTCCCCGTCAGGAGAGCAGCACCTCTCAGGCGCCCTGTCCTCCCTTCCACACTGGGCATCCCGCCATCCTGGAGCCCTTTATCCCCACCTCACCTGCCTGACCTCCTGAGCATGGGCACCTGGACCTAGAACAAACTGGAGGGTGGTATATGGCCACTGAGATCACCAGTTATAGCACCACAAGCGCGGGGCTGCCTGTCCTGTGCACTGTGGAGGTTTTGCAGGAGGACCTGCCCAGAGGGTATTCATCCTCCCGACTCCTGGGCCCAGGGCTCTGGGCTGGGTCTAGGCCTGGGAATCCCTCTGATCCTGATGCTCAGGGTGGTGTCCCCATGGCAGCTGCAGGTACAAGGTATCCAGCTCAGTGCCACCTGGGGCTTCTCTTTCAGACCCTCATCACTTTTGTGAACAAGCACCTGAACAAACTGAACCTGGAGGTCACAGAACTGGAAACCCAGGTAGGTGACCGCCCAGGACCAGTAATAACATGATCAGGGATATGATCGTGACGATCCGTGTAGTCTCCACACGCGCCACTTGTCAGCATTTGGCCCTGATGGAGGTGGGAGGCAGCTTTCTCTCTCCACCCTTAATTACCTCTGCACGCCTCTGAAAAGCAAGTACATTCTGGGTGGGAGCTGGGGCTCACTGGTGAGCCTGTGTGACACACTGGGTTCAAGCTCCAGCATAAGAAAAAATAAATTAATTATCAGAGATCAAAGAATTATCTCTTACCTTTCCACAGTACCATGATCAAATTGGAGTGTTTTAACATTGATGCACTGAGTCCATCTAGTTGGAATCATTTGAAATTGCGGCATAAGACTACAGAAATGGGGGCCAGAGCGATAGCCCAGCAGGTAGGGCGTTTGCCTTGCACGGCCGGCCGGTGCTGGCCCGGTTCGATCCCCGGCATCCCATATGGTCCCCAAGCACCGCCAGGAGTAATTCCTGAGTGCAGAGCCAGGAGAAACCCCTGAGCATCGCCAGGTGTGACCCAAAAGCAAAAAAAAAAAAAAAAAGACTACAGAAATGATAGTGACTGGCCCAGAGGTGCAGCAGCAGAGACCTTCCGTCATATGTATAGGGCCCTGGGCTCAATACCCAGCACTGTGGGGGGGCAGGTGGAGAGACAGACAGATGATTCAGAGAAGCTCAGTGGTCTCAGCTGTCCTGACATTTTCACATGCTACACTTGGTTGCTGCGTCTCTTCAGTCTCGCTGGAATATAGGACAGACCCTCAGCCTTTCTCCTCATGACATTTCATGTTTCCAGCCTCCTTCCCTGCTCTCACTATTCCCTTCCCTTCCTCTTCTTGTGATAACCAGAGGCCCTGCACACTTGTTTGAGGTGTACCAGGGGCCTCTCGCTTAGTTGCACTCTAAGATTTATTACATTTGCATATGGGCTGCTCTTGGGGATTGAACTCATGACCTCATGCTTGGAAGGCGGGTACTTTAAGCACTGAGCCCCAGCTGATGTTTTTTGAACGTGTGAAGTCCAGTTGGTTTCCAGACTGTCCTCCACTATTTCCCCTATGATTTGAT
Organism: Cryptotis parvus; assembly: GCA_021461705.1. Taxonomy (NCBI): domain Eukaryota; kingdom Metazoa; phylum Chordata; class Mammalia; order Eulipotyphla; family Soricidae; genus Cryptotis; species Cryptotis parvus. The sequence continues at coordinate 7,208 of JAJIBD010012731.1, read as the reverse complement.
TCAGGTTATGCATTTCCGGAAACGGTGCTCATTCAGCAAAGCTGTCTCGGCGTTGTGAGCTGGCACTGCCAATTTTGTCAGTTCATCCTTTTCCTGAGTCTTATCACTTGAGTTGATGCTTTTCAGGAATCCCCTGAAATAAATTTATTCCTCTTTATAATTACCCTTTATTAAGAATCTACTTTATAACTAGTAAATTCTGTTTCCTACTCTCTATTCATTTGTGATGAAGTTCTAAGCTGGAACTTTTTCTTTTGGTCAGTCCCATTTATTTTGCTTTTATTTTTGTTGGGGTTTCGGGGTCACCCTGGCAGGGCTCAGGGATCACGCCTGGTGGTGTGTAGGGAACAGATGCAAGGTGGGGATTCAAAACAGGGTCTAGATGCCACAGCCACATGCAGGCAAGTGCCTTACGTCCCTCACTGTCCCTCTGGCCCCTCCCATTGGTACTTTAAATGTAGTTCCCAGGCCTAGCTGAGCTTGGCCTGAGTGCATCTGTGCTCTGGGCCATGCTTCCTGCATTCTTTAGGGAGATAGGGAACGAGCTGTTCACAGCAGGGACTGCTGCCAGCAGGGATCCTTGTCTAGCACGTTTGGGATCTGTCTGCAGCTTTGTCACCAAGCCTTGGGCCCCTGCAGCTGGGGGGTGGGACCAGCCTGCTCAGGGCACTGAGTGGTGAGTAACCCAGACTCCAGAGCCAGGTTCTCTCCTGCCTGTCTCACTGAATTCTTGGCTTCTTACCCCATTCTAGCTGAGACCGGCATCAGGGCTTTGATTGGGCACGGATGCCGGGTCCGCACCTGAGTTAAAGGTCTGGTGGCTGGAAGCTGCAATGAAGGGGCTCCAAGGTCAAGTGAACACTCAGGGATGCATGTCCAGAACAAAAGCAGCAACCACAGCCAGCCAGCAAACAGCCCACTCTGGACCCAGCTCATATTCCTGGCCATTCCACCTGTTTTCCTGTAAGCTGCCTGGGATGAGTCAAGACATGTGACCTTTCCAGAACTTCAGCAGCTGTGAATGCCCACAGACTTTCGATGGTCCCACCACCTTTGAAAAGTTCTAGAATGTCACATATGCACCCAGCTTCTCTCTCCCTGAGTATCCAGACATTATCTCCAGATCATCACACCTTCCCGGCCTGCCCCGCTCTCAGGCCCTCCCTGGCCACACTCCCCATGGTCTGCAACAGGAGACCCCATGCCACTCCTAAGACAAGCTCTTCCCCTCCCAGTGGGCCTGGCCTCTGCATTCCTGGAGGAAGGGACGGTTCTAAGTAAGCTCCTGGCTATGACCCTCAGCACACTCTTCTCAGCAAGAGCAGGCAAGTTGTATCCCCATGGCTTTGCTATTTTCCCAAGGGGCAGCATGAGTTCATTATAATGTTGGCTGCAGACCAAGCACCTGTTGACACCTGAGTCCTCAGAAGAACCCTGTGGAGCAGAGTGTGCTCTCGTCATCCCCATTCTCTAGATGACATATGAGAGAGAGGAATTCCAAGGCTTGCTCAAGTAGGCAAACCAGAGGCTGACTCCAGAGCCTGCCCTTTCAACAGCTCTACTGTGTGGCCAACAGGCAGTATTGGAGCAAGGTGTGGACAGGGCAAAAGCAGATTCTATGTACCTCTGTTCAGGAGATGAACTTGGGGTCAGGGATTTAGATCCAAGTGGTTAGAGTCCATGAAAACCTGAGTTTGGCTCTAATCACACTGGGCTGACCATTGACCCTCTAGGCCCACACTGCCGATACTTAAAACTTTTTAAAAAATAAAGAGGGTAGAAGAGATGGTACACAAGTTACAGCGCTTGCCTAGCATGTGATTGCAGCCACAACACTAATTTAGATCCCAGTATCATCAGGCATGCCCCAGAGCACAAAGCCAGGTGCTGATCCTGAGCAGAGGGAAGGAAGGAAGAAGGGAAGGAGAAGAAGGGAAAGAAGGATTGATTGAGGGAGGGAAGGAAGGAGAGAAGAAATGAGGATGAAAATGAGAGAAGAATGAGAAGAAATGAGAGAAGAATGAGGAAGCAAGGAAGGAGGAAAAGAAGGAAGCAAGGGAAGTAGAGAGGGGGGCCAGAGCGATAGCAAAGCGGATAGGGGCGTTTGCCCTGCATGCCGCTGACCCAGGTTCGATCCCCGGTATCTCCTATGGTCTCCCGAGCACTGCCAGGAGTAGTTCCTGAGCAAAGAGCCAGGAGTAACCCCTGAGCATTGCCGGGTGTGACCCAAAAAAGCAAAAAAAAAAAAAAAAAGGAAGTAGGAGGGGGAGAAGAAGGAAGGAAGCAAGCAAGCAAGGACTCAATGGCCAAATTTTGATTCCCACCACCGTATAGTCCCCTGAGTATAGCCAGGAGTGACTCCCAAGCCCTGAGCTAGGAGTAGCCCCTGAGTACTCCTAGCTGGGTTTGGTCCCCAAAACAAAGCAAATCAAAAAGCAAACATTCCCAGAACTAGAGAGATAGTATGGAGTAAGGCACTTGCCTAGCACAAGCAACGCCCGATTCAAACCATTGCCACTGTGTTTGGTTCCCTGAGCACCACCGGGTATAGTCCAAGCCTTGGGCATCCTTTCCCTTCCTCTGCCGCAGTCTGGCTCCCGGAGCTCTCTGGGCAGCACCTCCCGAAACACCTTCTCCAGGCTGCAGCAGCAGTGGGTGACCGGGTGAGTTTCAGGCCACAGGCTCTGCTCCCTCAGAGCTGCTATACGGGCCCCTGCTGCCACCCCAGTCTCCACAAGGACTGCAGGGCCACAGCGACCTCTCTCTGGGTATGTGTGCAGTCAGTACCGGGTAAATGCTGGGCCAGAAGGAGCTGGGCTTGGGCTCTGGGGGCAGTCCTGGACAGCCCCCATGTAGGCAGGTCTGCTGCAGAGAGACCCCCCTGCCTCCGGCCTACATCAACATGTCAGACTCCCAGGAGGGGTTCACTCGGGGGTGCCGGCAACCCACTGCCTTCACCTGACTCTCTCTCCAGTTTGCAGATGGTGTGTACCTGGTGCTGCTCATGGGCCTCCTGGAGGGCTACTTTGTGCCCCTGCACAGCTTCTTCCTGACCCCAGACAGCTTTGAGCAGAAGGTAAAAGGGAGTCACATCAAGGGCAGCCCCCACAGACATTCCCCCTCTGGCCACATCTGTGTCGGGCCTCGGGTGGAAGGCAGAGGCTTCCTGTCTGCCTGGGGTCTTCGGTGTTTGGAGGTGAGGCCCCCTCATAGCCCAGAGCATGCTGGGCACTCTCCCCTCCCCCTGCTGCCTGCCTCACGCCTGGCCCTCCTGTCCTGCCCAGGGCCACATTCCAGCCGGGCTCTCCTCTCCTGTCCAGAGCCACACTCAGCCTCCCCTAGTGGTGACTGTGACGGTGGCCACCCACAGGGCTGCCTTGGGACCCAAACTCAGCCAGTTCCCATCGTCACTCCACTCGCTGCCGGTGCTGGACCGTGGGCGTGAGTGCAGTGCCCCTGTGTCCTTGTGTTCTGAGGTTCAGGCCCTTCAGGTGACACGGGAACCAGGATAGTGATTTTGGGATCTCCAGCAGGTATTCACCGCAGCAGGCTGGACCTTCACGTGGCCTCCTGTGGCCAGGCCACTTAGCTTGCCTTGGCTCTTCTTCACCCAGGGTGTCCCATGAGCTGGGCTCCTGTCCTGCAGGCTGCAGAGCTGATGCTTCAGCTTCCCCAGAGCCAGGCCATGGGGAGTGGGGGCCCAACAGGGTTCCTCCTGCCCAGAGTATGCCGTGGCGTCCATCTCACATTTCTTTCCAGGTCCTGAACGTCACCTTTGCCTTTGAACTTATGCAAGATGGAGGTTTGGAAAAGCCAAAACCCGCGGCCAGAAGGTACCTTGTTCTCCCCCATGAGTTAATGGCACAATGGGGAGACAGAGTCTGCCCCCTCCCTGAGTGTCCAGGGTGCTGGACATTTCACTTCAGAGGAAAGAATTTTCTCTGGAGGCTTTCATGGGTACGAGCAGGGGGCAGCAGGACCTGCTCAGCCCTGAAGGTCCCCGAGCTGCACCTCACCAGGCATGGGGAGAAAAGGCACCTGTAGGGTCAGGGGACAGGCCCCAGGATAAAGCAGGGACCTGAGTGCTGTTGATCAGAGGGACAGGCATCAGGAAAAAGCAGGAAGCTGGGTGCTGCTATCAGGGGGACGGGCCTCAGGATACAGCGGGGAGCTGGGTGCTATTGATCAGGGGACAGGCCTCAGGATACAGCAGGAAGCTGGGTGCTGTGGAGACTGCCTTGGCCCCTTCTCTTGGATCTTCATCTGTGGATGGGGTTCAAACCTGCTCTTGTATCCCAGCCAGACAGGCCGGGACATCCGCTAGTCTGTTCTGAGTGTGGATGCTCTCCTGACCCCTGCGCTCCAGCTTTGTCTGAGAACCAGGTTCCACTTGCAGTGGGGTTGGGCTGCAAGTGTTAGGCTTGGGTTGGGGGTGGGGCACAGAGGGAACAGAATGCTCCTGCAGCCTCCCGCTGCAGCATATGTGTGGTGTGGGAGGCACCGGCTCCGCCCGCAGTGTTCTTGGTGCCGGCGTTTATTTTTCTGCCACTCACTGAAACATTCCATCTTACCAGCCCTCGTGAGTCAACACCATGTTGCAGATGCTTTTGTGTTGACATCAGGTTGAGACACGGAGAGTGCTTGTTCAGGGCAATTCTGTCTGTGCTCTCTCTCCGGGTTAGTTCTAGGCGAGTGGACAGGTAGCCACAGGGTGCTTCTCCTTGTGGCTGCCCCTACCCCTGGCTCACCTACACACAAACCTCCACTTGGAGGACCACCTGCCGACTATGGGCTGAGACCCGAGCCTGCATGGCGCATAAAGTGGGAGAGGTACCTGCAGACCCCTAGAAGAAAAGGGTTTGGGCAGTCACTCAAACTGAATGACATTGGTGACCCTGGCGGGAAAGAAGACAAGTCTCTAGGAGGTTGTGAGAAGTGACGTCATCATATCACCACTGCTTAAGGCAAAGGGTGGCTTGAGGGAGTCAATGTCAGCATTTCCCAAAGTGGGATGATACTGTTCCCGGAGTGGTAGACACTGGAACCCTGCAGGAGGGCAATAGTCACTTCTGGTGCCACTGTGAGCACTTTCTGAAGGATAAAGATGGTCTATTTACAGAGAACACTGAGTGATTTTTTTGTTTATTTGTGTGAAAAGGGGGTGGTAGGTTAAATAAGATTTGACATGTGTGGGTGAGACTGTCAGGATCACGTAGGAGCTTGTATGTGTGGGTGGTTGAGAGAGAGGTCATCTCTCTGATCATCAGACCTGATGACTGTGTGGGCAGATGGTGAGGGGCTCCAGTCTGACAGTGGCAATGTGGCACGTAAGCTCGTGATAGCGCTGGGTTCTAGTCTCCAGCCAACTAGCCATGAGACGTGAGGGATGCACTCTCTGAGCTTGTGTTTCACCTATAAAAAAAAAACTCCTAGAGCATGTTGGAGCATGCATGGCATGGTTCTGATGCCAGCCCCTGGCACTTGATTACTATAAGTGACCCATGTAACTGGAATTTTGAGTATGAAGCAAATAATTGTTGCTGATGAGCAAGATGGTGCTAGGTCTGAAAGGCAGAAAGCTTGGACTTGATTCAGAGGCAGTGAGAGTCGTGGCATGCTCTTGAGAACTTTAGTATCATATCCGGGAGACTCTGTTCCAGAGTGACCGCTTGGAAGGCAGTGAGAAGAACCGGGGCCTAGGTGTAGAGGCACCTTTAGCACCATTGGGAAACCATACTTGGGAGGCACAGAAGTATCTTAGCTTTGGTCATCTTGAGGTTGACACCATGGAGTTCACTAGGTTCTGCCGAAAGATTTGGATTGTGGGTGTATCACTGGGAGTCATTCACAGATAAAAGCTGACTTACACCCTGGAGATGGAAGGATGGACTGACACACTTAGAGAAAAATGTAAAGCGTAGAAGATGGTATTGTGGGGGATGTCTTACTCCTGACACTGGAGGAGGAAATGGGGAGCCAGTGGAGAGGTGGATCACACAGTAACTGGTGCAGTTTGTAATGATATGCTCTTGCCAACCTAAAGCCAATCTCCAGCCTTCTTGGTTGCTACCTTGTCCTCAGTCCCAGGTCACTTGTAAGGAAGGAACTGTTTGGGGACTCCTCCTGGCAGCATGGCTTTCACTTCTGATTCTGCTCAGGATGAGTCTTGAAGGTCCTGTGGCAAGATGATAGGTTCCCCGCTGTGTGAGAGAGACATTGCAGCAACTTGTGGCCTGTGTTTCTGCTTCCATTTTCTCAAACGGCTTAATAGGAAACTTTTTGTTTCCAGATTGGAACTACCCCCTTCTGATACTTCCGTTTTGAGACATCTCTCTCCCTTGGGATAGACAGTTTTCCCAGTATGAATGAATCTCTAGGGACTCGTCAGCATATAGATGACATTTCTACAATTGTTCATTTCCATTATTGAACTGCTCAATATGAAACTTCCTGACCCATGTGAATGGAAAAACACATCTGTTTTATTTGTTGTTCCACTGGGCACCATGCCCACGCTGGAATTTTCCAGTGCATAAAGGAGAATTACAATAATATTTTGTGAAATTATACTTGGAGATTCTTGTACTCCAGAACTCCCTTTAATTTCTATGCTTTTACCTGAAAAGATGTGATTCAGTTGTAAGTGGTGTAGACTTAGCAAAGATGCCAATGTGGATAATTCTGTAAGGGTGTTTCAAAATCAGACTGACTGCAGCAGATGCATTTTTTCATGACAAAAAAAAAATTGAGAGGGTGGGGGGTTAGTGGAAGGCCAGAAAAAAAATTGTTGTCTTTCATATTGTTTAATGTTTTAAGCTTTGTTATACCTTGAAACTCCTTAGAAACTTAGGGTTTACACCTCAGATGATCTTTGCTTGCTCAGGTTTCATATGTTTTAGTACTTCCATCTAATATAAGCTAAGTTTAGTGTCAGGTTCATAGCCAATACAGATATTGAAATATTGGCAAGAAGCTGATGACATTTTTTTAGTAGGAGGTTGGCTGAGCCCCATGTGGCATTGTCAGAGATTGAACCTGGGGCACTCGTTTGGAAATCATGCGCTCCAGCCCTTTGAACTATCACCCCAGCACCCTGGTGGCTCTCTGCTGTGTAGGGCATCATACCATGTTGAATGCTCACGCCTACCCTGTTATCATTCAAGTTGATGCACTGTTGAGCATGGTGAAGAACCGGCATAACAAAGGCA